>JASDQU010201624.1:0-19098 GCA_032191745.1 Picea mariana | reverse complement strand
TTTAGAAAAGAAAGTGAATATAGAGACCTCTACATCAAGGTAAGTCAAGGTAATATTTTATTAATTTAAGTTTATGTTGATGATATTATTTTTGGTAGTGATGATGACAGGTTAAGCCAAAAATTTGCAAAAGATATTGAAAATGAATTTGAAATGTCATTACTTGGAGAACTATCTTTCTTTCTTGGACTTCAGATACGTCAAAGAAACCAACGAATTTTTATTTCTCAAACCAAGTATATCAGAGAAATGCTAAAGAGGTTTGGAATGGAAGATTGAAAACCAGTTATCACTCCCATGGAAACCGATTGTAAGTTGAGAAAAGATGATGATTCAAAGTCTACAGATCATAGGCAATACAGGTAAATGATTGAAAACCTACTATATGTGATAGCATCCAGACCATATGTAATGCACGCAAATGGACAGGTGCCACGATTTCAAGAAGCACCAAAAGAATCACATGTATTAGCAGTAAAGAGGATTTTCAGATATCTCAAGGAACATCAGAGTTTGGATTATGGTATCCAAAAGGAAAAGCTCTATCATTTATTGCCTACATAGATGCATAATGGGCAGGTTGTATTGATGATCGATGAAGCACCAATGGAGCAATGTTCTACTTAGGTGAGTGTTTGGTATCATTGATAAGTAAGAAACAAACATCAATATATTTATCTACAGCCGAGGCTGAGTATATTGCAGCAACATCATGTTGTACATAGATTCTTTGGATGAAACAAACTCTAACAGATATGCAAGTTGAGTATGATGAGCCCATTCCAATCTATTATGATAATACAAGCGCCATCAGTATCTCAAAGAACCCAGTGATGCACTCCAAGACGAAGCACATTCCAATCAAGTATCACTTTGTATGGGAGTAGGTTGCAGAAAAGAACATCAGAGTTGAGTATGTGGGAACAAAAGAACAAGTGGCAGGCATCTTCACAAAACCACTTCCACGGGAATCCTTTGAATATCTTATCTAGATACTTGGAGTTATTTCTACTCTAAAATGAATGCTTTTTGAATGCTTATCTTATATGTCTTAGATTTACACGAGGAAGCACCATCAGAGGATAGTTCAGTCAGGCGGAGCAACCCCGAATGGAAAGATACCTTTACCATTGATGACAAAGGGGGAGAGATTTATCAGATGCAGAGGACAGAGATAGAGCATGAATGCTGTGATTTCAGTATTTCATCAGAGTGTTTCCATCAATGCCAAAGGGGGGGATTGTTGATTAAGGTTGGTTTTCATTGATGTAAACCTTGAATAAATCCTCGTAGCAAAAAGGTTTGGGTAATGGACCCAATATTGTTTGATGTAAATATGACTCATTATTGTCTTTTCATGGTTGATAAGAAAGAAAAAAGGATGAAATTCAAAGTGGTCCCCTTATGGTGAAAGCCCTCACGAGAAGATGCTTTGCGGAGTGAGAGAACCCATTCTTAATTTTGGAATAATGAGATGAAGGATAGTGAATTTGTCAGTGAAACTATCCTAGATGCATAGTGCTTTTCATGCCATTTTTGGTGGTATGTGGAATGTCACATAACTCCTCATCGTTAGAGAGTTATGACCATATGAAGTTGGAGAATCCTCATGAGTCTTCTGGAAGCCCCCAAGAGTCAAAGTGTCTTGCAAAAGAAATTATTTTAAATGGAGAAGCCCTAAAATAAGTAAAGTGTAAGGCTACATGAAGATATAAATAAGAGGCAAAGCTCACTCATTAAGAACACACTTGTACATATTGTATACCTATTTTCTTGTGTAAAGCTTCTTGTAAATACTAGTGGATACATCTGAAGTGGCGAACGTCTGAGGTAGCACGAAGGGTAGATGGTGAACTTCTCGGATTCACAGAAAATCCTATTTTCTGAGGTGTATGTGGGTTGTCTGTGTATAGGGTGAGTACACGTTTGTGGGATGGCTGTGTATAGGGTGCGTACGTACGTGGGTTGGCTGTGTATAGGGTGTGTACATGTACGCGAGTTGTCTGTGTATAGGGTGAGTATGTACACGGGTTGGATGTGTATAGGGTGAGTACATGTTGATAAAGCCATGAAACTTGAGAAGATGAAGGTACAGAGGTTCTATATTATGACATCAAGCTCCCAGGAAGGTCTAGAGTGCTCATATACATCATATCCATCCATTGGTTCAATGTGTGTCTTATTTCTATGAATAGTTGGATTTTGATGTATGCATGAGGAATGACAATGGATATTTGAGGATTCTCCCTAGAGAGACTAGTGGCTACATGGGATCTTTTGTATAAGTCAGATCTATAGAAATACAATGTTGGTATATTTATCATTAATACTTCTTGTTGAGGCACATCTTGTATTTCTTCGCATATGGATAACATTTTTTATGGTACATGGTTGAGATGTTGTATTTATTGATGTATTGAGAAGTTGAATATCAGAAAGGCGTTGATGACTAAGATCATGTGAGGGATATTATACATGTTTATGATTACACATACCTATATCGTACATGACTAGAGAGAGACATACTTTCCTTGAGTAGAGGTTATGTATGAGGATGCATGCACAGGGTACAATTACAGTCTGGATACAGTGATAGGTTATAGATCTATGTGAAAGAAGTTACAGAGGGTCAGAAGTTTTCAAGTGAAAGGAAACCCTAGTTTCAGAAGGCATACGCAGGCTACATAACAGATAGGACATGTACATACGCATGCTTCATAACAGATAGGGCATGTACATACGCAAGCTGCATCCCTACAGGTCGCGTATCTATTGTAATTTTGTAGATACATGTTCAGTTCAAGTACAAATTGATTACAGGGCAGTTGTACAGATTGGATACAGGTCAGTGGTACACGTTGATATAGTTGTACAACAATATATATCATAGTGACAGGTTGACAAGGGTTCCATCATACTACTTATGCTTCAAGGTGGCAGGATGGGGCAAGGACAGGTGGTTGTAGCCACCTTCCGGTTGTAGTCGGAGAACATACCGAGTTGTACCCTCCTTTTGGTTGTAGCCAGAGAATTAGGGAGTTGGATCTTCCCTCCGGTTGTAACCTGAGAAACTAGGGGGTTGGATCCTCCTTCCAGTTGCAGCTGGAAAACAAAGGAAGTTGGTGCTTCCAATTAATTTAATTCTTTAAGACATATAAGAAAAATCATTACGTGGTTTTCTCCCGATTTGGGTTTCCACGTAAAACACTAGTGTACTATGTGTGTGTGTGATTGTTCATTTCTTATTGCTCATTATTGGATAATAATACTACATTGATATAACAGTTGGATCAATTTGGATAAAAAGTATTATAATTGCACTATTACTGATTCACCCCCCCACTTAGTAATCAAACAAAAATTGAGTTTATATGGAGTCAAGACTTCCAGGATTCATTTGAAATTTTAAAGATGAAACTAGTCGAAGCCCCCATACTAAAATTCCTAAACTGGTCAAGAAGGTTTCATGCCCATGTTGATGCTTCAAATATCATTGTAGGGTTGGTTCTAGCAAATCCATTCGACGACACAATGGAACACCTGAATGTGTATTCCAGTTGGAAGATGAATAAATCATAAAGGAATTACTCAACCACAAAAAGGGAAGCCTTGTCAATGATATTTTCCTTGCAGAATTTCTGACACTACTTAATGGTGAACCCATTCAAATTCTTTATAGATGATCAGGAATTAAAATATTTAGTCAATTATCTTGTTCATCAAGGAAATATTTGTCATTGGTTATTACTATTCCAATAATTTTAATTCGATATAATTGTCATCCCGGGAAAAATAACATCAGGCCCGACCATATGTTCTGACTCGAGAAAGGGGAGGACATGATTCACATAGAGGAATACCTTCCAGACACACATCTATTTTATGTCAAATCACTACCAAAATATCTGGAAGAAATATCAAATTTCTTGGAGGAGGGGAAGGCACCCCAAGATCTCTTAGCAAATAAAAATAAAGTGTTATCTATAAAAGAAACACCATTCACAATCATCAAAAAATATTTATAGAAAATGGGAAATGATGATGTCTTAAGGAGATGCGCTCTAGAACATGAAAGATAAGAAAATATCAAAGAGGCAAATGTAGGGCCAACCAGGGTCCACTTTCATAGTGATGTGACAACACAAAAGATAATTCAGGCTGGTTTGTGGTGGCTGACTCTGCATAAGGATTGTTGGGAACATGTGAAGAAATATGATAGCTATCAAAGAACAGGTCAAAATTTTTGGAAGAATTAAATTCGATTGTAGTCAGTAACTCTTAATCGACCATTTGAAATATGGGCCATCAATGTTTTTGGTCCATTTCATCAAAGAGAAAAAAGAACAGGCACAAAATATATTATCACTGCAGGTGAATATGTGACTAAGTGGGAGGAAGAAGAACTAGTCGAAACATGAACTAAAGAGGTCACATCAAAATTTATTTATGAGAATATAATCACAAGATTTGGATGTCCGATAACACTAATCAGTGACCAAGGGAAACACTTCCTACTAAAGAAAATTCTCATTGATCACAAAAGAACAACGACATACCATCCCCAAGAAAATGGTTTAGTTGAAGCATTTAATAAGACACTACATAAAGGACTCAATAAAATATGGAACGTCGACAAGAATGATTGGGAAGACAAAATTATTGCAGTCATATGGGCATACAGATATGCTTATAAGTGATCAACTGGACAGACTCCCTTTAAAGTTGTCTATGGAAAAAAAGCTATGATAACACTTCAATTCTGGGCCAACTCAGGCATAGTAGCAGTTGTTGCTAAATTAGACCAAGACAAAATTATACAAGATCATCTTTACCAATTGAATAAGTTGGAAGGAGGAAGATTAATAGAAATGCACCACCAAGAAGTTCAAAAATCATGGCATAATTGTCATCTAAAAACAAAGAGATAATAAATGGATACTTGGTTCTACTATACGACAATCGAATCAAAGGAAAACCTAGAAAGTAGAGACAACATAACTTAGTCCTTATGTTATAGAAGATATTCGATCGACATGAAAAATTCAACTTCAAAATCCATTGGGGAACCCATTTGAAAAATTAATTAATGGTGCTCGATTAAATAAGTACAATACATAAAGATGAGGAACATTGTTGGAAAATTTCGTAGAAATTAATGCCCACAGGGATCGGCCGGAACAGAAAATATAACAGTCTGATCGAAGTAGATTAGTGTAGATTAATAATATTATAAAGTACTAAATCCTTCTTATATTAATAAATTAAAAGTCATTTATAAATAATTCAGGTATAACATTCAAGTACGAGAAATTGTTATAGAATAATTCAAGTAATAAAGAAGTTCCAAAGCTTGGAAGAAAAAGTAAAGGAAACGTAGAATGGAGAGAGAAAGAATCCCATGGTTAAGCTACATAGAAATTGGATGAGTATGATCTCGACACACAACTCCATCTCCAAAATTACAAAACATCCTCATCAAGCGATAGTTGATTGATCGAGGGAGATTCAGATCAATTGATTGAGGTTCAAGCAAGCAAGGCTCAAGCGAGCGAAGCCATCATAGAGGAGACTACAATAAAACAAATGAACGAAGAAATTATCAATAACATCGACTAAGAAGAACCGACAAGAGGAAAACTAATGATACGAAAGAAGAAGTTAGTCGAACCGTGTATCAACCATTGATGAACATAGGAGACTTAGTTGATCTAGAAAGAGAAAAAAACGACCACAAACATTCTGAATCCAGTAAGGACAATACATTTAAGACATGACAGGAAAGTACCAAAAAACCTGACAATAACATTAATGCTCAGGCCAATAGATAAGACCATTGTGAAGCCATTAACATAACTTTGGATCGACTAGACACGTAAAACAATCAATTGGAAGATAACACTTTTTATGCCCAATGGGCCTCACACGAGTGCCAGTTTAACATTGACATAGGTGTATCCTCACATGAATCCACTAGCCCTTAAATATTCATGGTTAAGACACGTACATCCAAAGATCAATAGGTGAGGAAAAACAATATTTCTCATCAATACCGTAAATATTTTGTTAGTATACGACAACATATTAGAGATCATATCAACAATAGTTGATTCGGTAGCAAAGGAAAAACTCCATCATTAATACTAGCATTCCATGTCACTGAAGAATAAGTCATGTGTGAAGCATCTTGCTACCCTATCAATTTCCTTCAATATCACAAAACCAAACTCTATATATCAAAGATAAAGGAAAGAAAAAAAAAACATTTTGCATGTAGTTAAATTTTTAAACATTTACCATGGGGCCGTTAACCATAGTAGATGGTGACCTGCCTAAACCAAATCCTCAAAATGTAGAATTTGTTCAATTCATCTATGCGTGAAGGAAGGAGTTTCCCCCTACAGTTTCATCCACTTAATCCTCACGACGAGGGGAGCACTCGTGAATCATCTCTAAGATTGGAAGTCATAGTCTAGTTCAGGTTACTTATACAAAGCAAGGAAATAAAATATCAAAAGATCGTTCAAGTAACATACTTTTGTGGGAATAAATGTTGACTATGGACTCAAAATCAAGGATTATACCATATTTGGGCATTCAAGGAAGTGGAAAGAGACATTAAAGGACAGTCAGAAAATCCAGATAACTTCTTGAAGTACCATGATTTTTTTTCTTTCTCTCTATCCTTCTCTTTCTATCATTTATATTTGTAAACAATCAATGTAAAAGAAAATTTTGATTTACTCCCCTGTTTCTCGGGACGACCAAGGAATTGATATTGGGGGAGATGTTGTAGGGGATATTTGACTCTATCGACTAGACCCGACAGTCGACTAAGAGTTATTTGGTCGACTATCGAAGTTGAAAGTATAAGGTGATTGAGAGTTCTGTTAATTGACCAACCCATGAAGTTAAGTAGTTACAATTGCCTCATAACTGAATATGTAGGTATAAATAGACAAGTATGTATCAGAGAAGGTGGATCCATTGTGCTATATTTAATCATCTATCTAATAAAGGTTCTTCTTTTGGATTCCACTACTTTGTGTATGTCTATGTCTATATGTATGTATATGTGATTGTATGCTTGTTTATGTACTGAAATACGGGTACAACACTCCCCTACTTTTCCCTAGATTACAACAGTGGGGTATACCAAGTCTTTTGATGGAACTCTACCAATTTATGTCTCATAGAAATCCTTTTAATAGAATTTGGGGAACCCCTTAGTGGAAATTCTAAGCACATGCCTCAAAGGGATTGGAATCCTAGTGGCCATTGAACCCACCACCCCCTTGGAAAATCATAATGTTTTTAGAAGTGAACAAATGAACCTTGTGCTGGAGCAGAACATTTTGGGTATTTTTTGGGAATGGTGCAAGAGAAAGTCGTGTGAAAAGTGAGCAAAGGAATAGTGCACACAGATGAAATCTATCACATATTCAAGAGCAGGGGTGCGGAAAGAGAAAGCTATTTAGACCATTTGGTCCATTTTGCAGCGAGATAAGCCTTAATATCAATGAATAAATATGTATGGGTTTTGGGTATAAAGTAGCATTAATATGTGAGTGAAATCATAAAGTGAGAGTATGAGAGAATGGTATTGTTATCACATATTATTGTATGGGGTGTTTTCCCCACTGGATTTGGCCTTTGGGTGGAATGTGCGAAGAAATGGGCTAAAAACCCACTTATCTTAACCTTTGTGTGTGCAGGCGCATCACGCTAAGCAACGCATGGATCTGGGCAGTCGAGATCTACGCGCTTAGATCTATAGTACAAGGCCCATATCTGACCCCCTCATCATTCTACCTTTAACAGGGGGGGGTTCTGACTTGGTGGTTTTTGAATGAAAGACCCCCACTGTCATGGTGCCTCCTTGTGAACTTGAACCACCCTCTCGAACTTTACCACTTACCACTCTCCACCCCCTCCGAGTAGACCACTTACCACTCCCGCTTACTGCTGCATCCTCCTTCTACCATCTATCCCCTGCTCCATCTCTCTCCTCTGTCTGTCGCATCTCCTCCTCCCCCCTCCACCGTTCTCTCCCTCACACCTGTCTCCACTCATCGTCCTCCCGACCTATCACTGTCTCGTCTTTCTCCCCCACCCTCTCACCTACTACCATGTGTCTCGTACTTCCTATCACCTCCACCTTAGATGGCCTTTCCCACCTTGTTCAGCCACCGGATCTCCCATTCTTCTCCCACGTCACCTTCTTGTGCCACATAGCCTCTTCGCCTTTACACCTAAGTGCCCATGCATACCCAGTAGCCTGCTAGTTGTGCCCATCGACTCAACCTCGTTAGTTCCATCCATGTTTTCCAGCTGGGTCCTTTAGCTGAAGTCTAAAGAAGCAACAAACAGCCAAAAAGGGTCTGCCACGTCTTCCAGGTGTCAAGTTTGAATTGGGTCATTCTGATCCCAATGCAGCAGTTATGAAGCGGGGGAGGTAGTTGGAATGTCCTCTCCCGCCATGAATGAATAAGTCAGAATGGTCTGACCATGAAGGAAAGAAGTCAACTCAGGTAGTCTGAGATCGCGTGCATGGAGAGACTTCTTGCCTAGTTTGACAGAGCAGAGCTCAAAGGGACTGGAAGAGCCTAGATCGCGTCTTATAGAGGAAGGTGTGTGTAGAGGAGACTTGTAGGTGCAGTCAGACCAAGAAATGTAGTGCCATGGAAGCTCGATCATGGCTCTGCTAAGGATGGAGAAACAGTTCTGAGTATATAGGAGTCTTTCTCATATTTTGTAATGGTCGATGGTAAGGAAAGGACTAGAGTGCTACACTCTAGATTGTAAAGTTTTGATGAGGCCTCTAGTTCTCTGTTTGTGTATTATCACTTGAGACTTCTTGTTTAATGGCAATTAGATTCTCCTTCATTTATTTTCCTCTAATTCTGAAAGCTCAAACATGGATGATCCAGTTGAGTTGTTGTGATAGTGATGTAATGTAGGTTTGATTGCAGTTGATTTTCCAATGTTTTTAGTTTCTTGAATTTATCAGATCCAAGAGGATATTGCATCTGAAACTTTTCCTTTAAAGGCTACTGGAAGACCGAGTGTCCATAGCATACCTTCACGTTTTCCTCATGTTCTTCTACCTGCTCACGACTATACAAACTTACTAACTAAATTTATATCAAGACCTCGCTTACCTATGCATACCTGCCTAGTTTTCTCAGTTAGAGCGATATAGTCCTGAGTCTGCTTCCATTAGACCTCCTTAAAATTTAACCATTGTGACATACAAATTGATGGGTACTGGTCTCACCTCTGCAGTGATCCATGGGTGACTCCTGGTGCTAACATTTCTGGCACCTCTTTCAGGGAAAGATTGAATATTTTCCCTATGTAGAACGACAAAAATTACTGGTTCTGAAGATGCATAGGGACTTAGTATATTGAGATTGCAACTGTGCACCTGGAGACTCCATTGAAGCGACTCCACTTTCTCAACTCCATTGTTTCAATGCAGCTGCTTCTGGCTACACCTGGTAGCCCTAGGAAGAACACAAAGATCAGATATGGTCTTTAATGGTGAACAAAGACCAAACACACTCACTCTGCACATCATTCACCTTGCGACTCCATGGTTGAAGGATTGATTAGCGACTCCACTGGTTCAAAATGGACAAAATTCTGGCTCGAAGGTTTTCTCCTTTTAATTTTTCTGTTGTTCCTGGTTTTCCTAACATTGTTCCTACTGTTGATGAGTGGGTTTATTTTTTTTTCCATATTTAAAGAGAATAAAGAAAACAAACCTGCTCAACATCTCATAGAGTTTCATGAACTCATGCACTAGTGGAAGATACATCATGAGGATGTGTTATTGAAGATGTCCATGTTCTCGTTAGCAGGGGATGCTTGTGAGTGGTATCATTATTTACCCCCTGCTAGCATTTCTTCACTGGGATATTTTCAGAAAGCCTTCAACACTCATTGCTAGAAGCTTTATCCCTCTTAGTTAATTTTTCATGGTTGTTGTGAGGGATACAACGACTATATCCAGGATATAGTTGTTTCTTATATAGGCTCCAACGATGAGCCTGATGACCTGGATCAAAAACCAGTCCTTTCTCTTCCTTGTTCATCTATATCTGAATCAGGATGTGAGGATGAGGACCAGGAGGAAGATCATTCTCTGAGTGAGTTGATGGGGCTGGTGAAATATCTCTCTACCCAACTAGAAAGGTTGGAATATGGAAAAGGCACAAAGGATTTCCCATCCCTTGAAGAAGATGTTCTTGGCATCCCTACTAAGGATGATGATGAAGATTTAATGACAGTAGAGGCCCTGTATTATGCTCCTGAGGTTTTTGTTGTCCCTAGATTTGATGATTATTCAAAAGAAGAGCAACAGAGCCCTACATCATAGTTTGTTGACCATAGGAGTAGTCAACCTGTATATGACAGCTATGAATCAGATTCTGAGCTGGAAATGCAGGATATCCAAGAGCACACAACATATCCTTATCCTCTTTTTCTTAAAGGATATTATCATGAGGAAATCATCCCTCATGGGCCTGTTTAAGACACTGAGAAGCAATATGAAGAGAAGATCTTTCCCACAGGTATTGTTTATGATGATTATGAATCTGACCCTTGGGTGAGCCAAAAAAAAAAACCAGAGGAGAAGCAGGAAGATCAGTTCATCTCATGTTCAGAGCCTATCAGTGAGAAACCATCATCTGAGGACAATCATCTTATATCATCTTCCCATCCGCCTATGCCTACCAATGATATTCAGACCTATATGAGAAGCTGTGGAGCAGAGCAGGCTTTCTGCTACAAATTTCACAGAATTTTCCATTGATTCTATGAACCTGTCAATGAGTACATGAAGTGGCATTTCCTTCATTCCTTGGAGCCTCCCTATTTCATCTCAACTTCATCCTTTTAAGAGGAGATGAAGGATGTAATCGTTCTGTTGTCACGATTACATCATCTGCTAGTGATCATCGATAGAGTAAAGCAGCTTCCATTCAGGAATTTACTTGATTGGCTATGGTGGAAATTTGTTGTCACCTAGTACCATGTAAAGTTTGATTAGTTTAGGATTGTACATAAATAATCTCCTTGGAGCCCTTGTATGTTTTCTTTCATCTTATTTTTTGGCATATATTCCTCAGTAGGGTTTTTTGAGGTTGACTCCATAACCCAATAGAAGGCAACTGAAACTATAAAAGGAGATCTTAGAGCCTTGCAGGGAGGATTCTATCCCCCATGAAGCCTAATCTTATCACATATTATGGTATGGGGTGTTTTACTCACTGGATTTGGCCCTTGGGTGGAAACTGCAAAGAAATGGGATAAAAACCCACTTATCCTAAGTTTTGTGTGTGTAGGCACGTCATGCTAAGAAGTGCATGGATTTGGTCAGCCAAGATTTTTGTGCTCAGATCTACAGCGTAGGGACCATATCACACCCCCCTCATCATTCTACCTTTAATAGGGGGGGTACGAGTCGGTGTTTTTTGAATGTGGGCCCCCCACTGTCGTGGCACCTCCTTGTGAAATCGAACCCCTCCCCCGACCTTTACCGCTTAACACTCTGATCCCCCCCTCTGAGTAGACCACTTACCACTACCTCTTACCACTCCATCCTCTCGCTGCCATCTGTCCCCCACTCCATCTCTCTCATTTTTCTATCGCATCTCCCACTCCCCTCTCAACTGTTCTCTCCCTCACACCTGTCTCCACTCATCTTCCTCCCAACCTATCACCATCCCGTCTTCGTCCCCCACCCTCTCACCTCCTTCAATGTGTCTCGTACTTCTTATCACCTCCACCTTAGTTGGTCGTTCCCACCTCATTCATCCATCGGATCTCCCCTTCTACCCCCATGTCACCTTCTTGTGCCACATCGCCTCTTCGCCTTTACACCTAAGCGCCCACGCATACCTAGTATCTTGTTGGTCACACCCATCACCTCAACCTCATCATCTCCATACACGTCCTCTAGACGGTTCCCTCTGCTAAAGTCTGACAAAGCAGCAAACAACAAAAGAGGAGCCGCCATGTATTCCAGGTGTCAAGTTTGACTTGGGTGGTTCTAATACCGATGCAACAGTTATGAAGTAGGGGAGGTATTTGGAATGTCATCTCCCCCCATGAATGAAGAATTTAGAATGGTCTGACCATGAAGGAAAGA
Organism: Picea mariana; assembly: GCA_032191745.1. Classification (NCBI taxonomy): domain Eukaryota; kingdom Viridiplantae; phylum Streptophyta; class Pinopsida; order Pinales; family Pinaceae; genus Picea; species Picea mariana. The sequence continues at coordinate 6,944 of JASDQU010201624.1, read as the reverse complement.
AGTCAACTCAGGTATTCTGAGATCACGTGTGCAAAGAGACTTCTTTCCTAGTCTAAAATAACAGAGTTCAAAGGGACTGGCAGAGCCTAGATCACGTCTGACAGAGGAAGGCATGTGTAGAGGAGACCTATAGGTGTAGTTAGACCGATAAATGCAGTTCCATGGAAGCTCAAGCACGCCTCTACTGAGGATGGTGAAATAGTTATGAGTATATAGGAGTCTTTCTCATTTTTTTTAATGGTCGATGGTAGAGCTCCGTTCCCGATTGTAAAGTTTTGATGAGGCCTATGGTTCTTTGGTTGTGTATTATCACTTGACACTTCTTGTTTAATGGTATTCAGTTTATCCTTCATTTATTTTTCCTCTGATTCTGAAATATTGGACATCGATGATCCAGTCGAGTTGTTGTGATAGTTATGTAATGTAGGTTTGATTGCAGTTTCTTTTCCAACATTTTTAGTTTCTTGAAGTTATCAGAACCAAGAGGATATTGCGTCTGAAACTTTTCCTCTAGAGTCTTTTGGAAGACCAGATGTCCATAGCACACCTTCATGTTTTCCTCATGTTCTTCCACCTACTCACCACTATACAAACTTACTGACTAAATTTAGATCAAGACCTCCCTTGCCTATGCATACCTACCTAGTGTTCTCAGTTAGAGCGATATAGTCCTGAGTCTACGTACATTAGACCCCCTTAAAATTTAACCATTGTGACATACAACAGATGGGTACTGGGCTCACCTCTGCAGCAATCCAGGGGTGACTCCTGGTGCTAATAGGTATGAGTAGAGTTCAGGAGTATGATTGGAGAATGAGCTAATTGTGCATTGTATGTGTGAACAGATAGGGCATTTTGGGAAGAACCGATGTATCTTATTTGAGCACAGTGCCCGCCTATTGTAAGGACTAAATATGAATGAATAATATAAGAATCGATTTGTTGTGGACATAACCCATTTTGGGGTGAACCACGTTAAATTCCTGTGTTTTGATGTGTTTATTTTCATGGTGTGTTGATTTAATCCTTTTATTGTGCACATGTAATAGATTCTTATAAGGTGATATGAATATGTATTTGATGGTTCCGCACACACATTAAATGATTAATTAATATGAATTTGTCATACACTATTATGTTGTTATGATTTCAAGAAAAAGGTATATTTCATGTTAAATGAATGATAAGTAAGAATGAATGTTAGAAAAGTCTCCATTCCCTTCATGACTATAGAAGCCTAGTTCTTGCAGTACTCAAGTACCTTGGGCGAGACCTCAATTTCTTGTGAGTGATTCCTAAAGGGTCAGTATCTTGGTATTTGTTGGTGAATTAATGTTGAACCCTGGATATTCCTACTGTTGCCAACAAATGGTTCCATTGTCGGGACCAGGATCTATGATTGAGGAGGATGTGGATGCCTACTAAGGAGGATATTGGACAATGTCTGGATGCAAAGGAGATTGATTTTGTTATAGATAAAAATAAGAATCCATGGATCAATGCAGATAAATGGCTACAAAGGTATGTGTTTACAGATTTGTATGAAATTTTCTTTGCTTATTTTTCAAATATTTTATCAGAGTGGATCCAGATATTAGTTGAATAGATCAGAAGATTTCATACTATTGCTCTAATAAATTGGACTCCTTAGTTAATTAGGAAATTCAATACTATAAGAAATTGGCTATCACGTGAAATAGATTATTGGTTGGAAAGTGTGTTGGGAGGTTACATTACTTAATTTTCCATAGATTGTACTCAGTTGTATAGCGTTGTTGAAAGGGAGTTATTTAAGGGATCGCGTGGAAGATACATGAAGTCACTATCTACTTGGATTAATATGTTATTGTTGTCAATGTTTCATCGAAAACTACATACGATATCTAGCTAAAGCAAGTACAAATAAATATTATCAAGAAAGGATGAGAGATTCACTATGGAAGAATGATAAATTATATTCACACTACTCCAATGAGTTGATCAATGAATGATGATTGATACAATGATGATCAATATGATACAATGAATGAGAGGAATACACTCATATATAGGGTAGAACATTCCATAATTAAGAAAAGAAACCAAGCAGTCATCTTTCCTTAGGAATGCATACATGCATAATAGTGATGGTCTAAATAAAAAGTCTAAACAAGAACTTGTCAGTTAATTCCCACTGAACTAATGTGTCGAAAATAGAAATTTCTCCAACACCCCCCTGAACATCATTATGGAGTAAAAATTAGTCCCGAAAACTAGGCCATATTTGGTACCCATGTACAATGCAACTAATGAACACTGAATAAAAATGAAAAAAGAGGGAAAATCACCTGGAAACAAAACCCCCCCTCAAAAGAAAATGCATCAAAAGAAGAAAAGGAAGATTTTAGGAAACTATGGTCGTCACTCCAAGACGATCCCACAAAGTCTGAAAATTTTTCTCGTTGAAAGTATTTGTGAAGATGTAGAAATATTTATGGATATGATGAAATCCTTTTGAAACCCATCTAGCCTTGTACCTCTTTATCCTATGGACTCATCTGCACCTGAAAATATTCCTTTTTGGTGGAAGTGAAGCTAGATTCCAAGTATGATTCTTTGGGAGTGAGTCATACTCCTCTTACATGGCTTCTTTCCATAATGGATTTCCCACATCCTTATTATAGGAATGTGGATCAAAATATAAAACCATATCACAATGCATGGGAATCACAGGTTCAGAAGATAAAAGTACATGAGAAGTCTCCTCATGTTGAGATTAAGTCCTCCTTGAATCCAATGGATTCCATGCAAGGACACCTGCTTCCTAAAGTGTGAATTGTGCCCTCTTGGGAATCTTCTTAAGCTTCGACGTTGGCTTCTTATCTGGCTGTAGTACCTTCTTATTTCCATGTACAGAATCTGAGTGTATGGAATCATCTATGATGTCCGGAATTGATGGAAGCACAAGAGTATCTGCATGTTGAATTGGAGGTGCATGCAAGGTACTCTCCTTATGTGTAAGTAGTAAAGAAGAGTCATTGTCGACAAACTTAGTGAATTTATACAACCTTGATTTGTAATCCAACACCAATTGCAATAATGGAATTTTCACACATATCAAGTACATAAACTGAATCTCATGTAAATTCAACCTTTTTACCTTTTTGAGTGATCTAATAAACTAAGAGAAGATTAATAGAAAGTTTTAGAACATCTAAAACATTCTAAAAAATGCCATTATGGAGATCCACTCTTCCCTCTCCAGTGACTACTACTAGAGTATCACCCCCCATGAGAATAAGGGGTCTTGAGCATGAAATAAAAGAAGTGAAAACTTCCTCTTTTGTTGCCATCTAATGTGATGCATCATAATCTATAATCCATGAATTGGATGAGGAATTAATTGCAACAAGAGAATGAAGATTACCTTTCTTAGGAGTAGGATCTTCTTCTTTCTTCTTCTTGACTCCTTCTGGAATGAAGTTTCCAAGATTGATTTGATGAAGTACCTGTGCCATAAGATTGATTTGCTTCTTCATGCATGTGGATTCTTCATGATTTGGTTTATTGCAGTAAGTTCACTTATTTACCTTATTCTTCTTCTTCTTGGAATTTGGATATTATTTGGAACATGAAGAATCATTGAAGGGTTTTGAATATCCCTCCTTCTCATTGTGTTTCTCCTTTTCATTATGTTTGGATGATCCTTTTACATCATGCATGGTGAGTGCATGTGCTTTGGGATCCTTAATTAGGCCCATATGAATGCGTTTTTCCTACTCATGTGTGAGAGAATCAATGAATTGATCCATGGTAGGCATATTCCAATTTGTCCCCATGAGATATCTTACAGAATGGAAAGTGGAGACACAGATAACATATTATAGTCCTAGCTTAGCCAAGATTGTTAGAATACGTGGGTATACTTGTCTAGACTTATTAATACCACAAGATGACAAGCTCAATACAAAATATTTAAAATTGATAAGAAACTCTTTCAAATTATTAAAACTTTTAGGATCCAAGGTATTCAACTCTACCTCAATCCTATGACCTCTCATCTAATCCTACTTTCCAAAGAGACTTTCCAAGGTGGTCCAGATCAAATTTGGAGTCTTCCATGCAGAAATATGAAACCATAAATCAATTGAAATCAATTCAAGAATAAGTCTTGTGGCCTCATTCTTTCAGTTATCCCATATAGTCTTCTCAATTGTTGAGGTAGGTTTTGTTTCTATCCTCATCGTCAAACTGTGCAGCCCTTTCCTTCTACATTGGAATTCATACTTGGGATTGCAATCAAAATAATTGTATGGTGTGAGGATTAACACTAAGTTTGATAGTAGAATAGGTGTCGTATCCATCTCTCCCACTGTTTCTGAGAACCCCTAAAATTTAACCTCAATCTGCAACTAAAACACTAAGAAATTATTGCAGAAAAGGCACTTACAGATGGAAAATTCGTATAAGTTTCAAGAGGTAATATTCTAGCTTCCTTTCTAAGAAAATGATGAGGAGTTTCACAAAACAGTTGAAAAACCACTTGCAGAATGGGTCAATTTACTTCTCGTATCGGTTGTTTCCTCATAAAGTTAATATTTCGGGAGAAATCACTGTAGAAATGTATGACCATGAATTTTTATCAATTTCAGGATGTTATCTTCTGGCTTCCTTTTTGAGAAAACAGTGAGGAATTTCTCCAAATGGTTGAAAACCCACTTGCGGAATGGGTCGATTTACATATCATGAGATTTTTTTCCTTAGAAAGTTAATATTCTTGGAGAAATCACTATAGAAAGGTACAACTACAGATTTTTCTCACCAAAACTATGATTTTCCTTATTCTCTGTGTTGTATGGCTTGCTTCAAGCAGCATAGCTTTGATACCATGTCATTGTTTCATTGAAACCCACACAGGAGATCTAGCTAAAGAAAGTGAAAAAAAAAATCTTATTAAGAAAGGAATCGTGATTCAATATGGAAGAATGATAAAATATATTCACACTACTCCAATGAGTTGATCAATGAATGATGATTGATACAATGATGATCAATATGATATAATGAATGAGTGGAATACACATATATATATATAGGGAAGAACATTCCATAATTAAGAAGAGAAATCAAGAAGTTATATTTCCTTAGGAATGCATGCATGCATAATAGTGATGGTCTAAATAAAAAGTCTAAAATATAATTCGTCAGTTAACTCCCACTGAACTTGTGTGCTGAAAATAGAAATTTCTCCAACAATTGTGTGACAAGGGAGATATGAAATTGGAATTTGATAAGTAAGCATATTCCTGCACATAGGGGGATTAGGGCCTGACCAGGGGATGGTCTGAGCATAAAGAGGGATGAAGAGAAGGAATGAATAACATATGTGATGAGGATGTTGAGAGAAGAAGAGTGTGTGAGGAATGAAGATATTAGAGTATTATGCAATGGTAAGATATTTAGATCGAATAATAAGAGGACCGTGGTGAAGAGAGAGGGGTCGCATAGTGAGAACAAGGAGAGAGACATTGGCATGATACTCTAGATCGAATGGATTATGTGAATAGAAGAAAATATCCTTCAACTCAGTCAGGTAGAAGAAGATCCCACTCAGATCAGACTCTACAACGAACCAACGACCCCGTGTGCTTCGCCAAGAACTGAGGTAAATATGAATATTTTTCAATTATAGTTAGTGAAGGAGGTAAAGATAGTAGTAAGAGTAGTCGAAATAGTTGAAGTAGTACACCAAGTGAGAATCCATTAGTTTTATTAGGAAAGAATATTGCGCATAACACAATGGTAAGAGTAGATCCTACTCTAAGAATGCATGTCTTCCATGGAGGGGGGAGAGAGGATCCAAGAAACCATTTGTTCATTTGTGAGACAACATGGAATGTGAAGAATGCCCAAGATAATGATGCAAATATTGCGAATTTGGAAATGACATTCATAGATTGTGAATTATTATGGTATATGAAATATCAGACTATGAAACCGATGGGACAGACTAGAACATTGGTGGAGGTAAGACAAGCTCTATTAAAAGAGTTTCAGAAACCTAAGTCCAAGTCACAATGCATTAAATATCTTAAGAAGATCAATCAGATAGTAAGTGAATTAGTGTGGAATTATGACAAAATATTCAATATACTGAAGCATCAATTGACGTTACAAATTTGACGCAACCCGCCCTTCACCGAGCAAGCTGCTCCCACCAGGACCTCCTTCAATCACGGGCCCTAAGAGTCTAAGCTCTTCCAACTCCCCTCGGGAGTCACGAGTCACCCACGTAACTCCTTCGGCGATTTCCCCCTCCTTCGGAAATCGGGAATTCGGAACTCGGAAGTTCGCGTTTCACGCAAACACAATTTACATGCACCTCCGAACCCCGAACCCCGAAACTCCGACTGCACGCCACCTGTCCTCCAGTGAGTCTCGTGGTCCCACACTACCACGTCAACCTCGGGATTTCACGGATCGCGAACACACAGTACAAAGCTCCTTTGGTGTCGAAAACCCCGAAACGCCAAACTCCGATATGCCGATGCTCTGGATCCGTGCCACCTGTCCCTGCTCAAATCAATGGCTCCCGTTAACTCGGGAAATCGCTACTCGCGATTTCGACATGCATGCAACTCTTGCACCGCCAAACGCCGAACACCGAAATCCAGATATGATGGGATCTTGCGCCAACTGTCCCCCTAACGATCGACAGTCCTTAACAATTCGGGGGATCGCACTTCGTGATTTCAACATGCATAGGAACCTTGTATCACCAACCCCCGAACCCCGATTTCCCGATGCCACCTGTCAGCTTCCTGTGGTGGGGCCTCATGCCTTGACACCTGTCTCCTTCTCGTTCTATCGGGAAATCGCTTCTCTTGGTGCACAAGGTCACAGACCTCGCAAAACTCCGAATCCCGACTCCTCAGGATCCTCTGACACGTGTCACCTCCTTGATC
>JASDQU010201622.1:6468-17186 GCA_032191745.1 Picea mariana | reverse complement strand
GTGTTCGACGAAGATCTCATTCTCAAATTGCTTACCGTGATCAGAGACTAGCTGTAGTGGAACTCCGAAATGGGTAATGACATGGTTGAAGAAAAAATGTGCTGCTATGTCAGCGATATTGTTAAAGGTAGGGATGGCTTCAGCCCATTTGGTAAAGTAATATACTACCACGATGGTATACTTGTGTCCATTGCTATATGGAGGATTTCGAGTCATGAAGTCTATGACCCAGTTGTAGAAGGGGCCGACAGTGATGATTGGATGTAGAAGAGAAGGTGGTTCTCATGCTTTGTTTGCATAAATATGGAATTTTTGCATTGCTTGACAGTGTGGATGAAATCATGAAATAATATGGGCTAGAAGTATCCTTCTGGAATGATTTTCTAGGCAATGGACATCCCTAAGAGGTGGCCACCGCAAGCGCCACTATGTAAATCGTTGAGGACTTTATCTTCTTCGTTGATGGTAAAATATCGGTGGAGTATTGTGTCAACCCCATGTTGGTACATAATGTCACCAATGAGGAGGTACCGAGGGGCCTGATGACAAAGGCATTGATGATCATCTCGAGAGAAATGAGACCCAAAATTCTATGTCCAAAGGTAGACGAGAAGGTCTCCATACCAAGGGTCATCCGATGGGATGTAGAAGAGGTGTTCGTCGAGGAAATTCATATTGATGGGTGATCCTGTAGTGTCTGAGGGAAACACCATGATGAGTTTGGTGAGAACAAGTGATTTCTCGCTTTTGGGATTTGAAAACTCTAGGTCATACTCCTGAAGGATGACGATCCATCGGGAAATTTTCCATTGATTTGTTGTCGACTAAGCAAGTACTGCATGGGGTTGGAATCTTCCAGGACTCTGGTAGTGCGAAGAAAGATATAATAAYRCAGTTTCTAGATTGYGAGGATGACTGTGAGGGCGAGTTTCTCCTCATGATTGTATTTCAGGGGTGGTCCTGAAAGATTTTTATTGATGTAGTAAATAACATGCTCGTGGATATCATCCCCTAATTGGACGAGCACCCCTGTTACCAAGACGGCTGAGGCCAACAAGTAGATGATATAATCACGATTATAGTTGGGAGGACTAATCAAAGGGGCATTGGAGAGTGTCGTTTTTAAATCATCAAAAGCAGTTTGGGCATGTTCATCCCACTGAAATGGGATATCATGTTGCAGTAAGCAGTGGAAACCATGTGTGCGAGTGACGTAATTTGGGACAAAGCATCGTAAAAAGTTTTCTTTTCCTTCTAGGCTCTACAGTTGGTGCAAATTCCTAGGTGGTGGAATTTCTATGATAGCTTGGAACTTAAGGGGACCCACTATGATGCCGTGTTGGGAGATGATGAACCCAAGGAGGCGTCTGGTGGTGACGCAAAATACACACTTAAGGGGGTTTAAGCGGATATTGTATTTGCGACATCATTGAAAAATGATTCGTAATTCTTCTAAATGCTGGGTTTGTTTCTTAGGTCGAGTAGTGAGGTAGTCCAAGTAAGAGAGGATGATGCAAGCAAGATCATGGAAAACATAAGTCATGGCCCATTGGAACGTAGAACCTAGGTTCTTGAGTCCAAAAGGCATGAAACGATAAGGAAAAGTACCCCATGGGGTGGTAAATGTGGTTTTATACTAATCTACTAGATGGATTTGGATTTGATTGTAGTCGAAGAACCCATCCATGAAGGATAGGGCCTCATGGCCTGCACATTCATCGATAATTTGGTCGATGAAAGGGGTTGGGAAGTTGTCTTTGGGACAAGCATGATTGAGATCGTGAAAGTTGGTGCAGACGCAAATAGTGCCCTATTTTTTGTTAACGGGGATGGGGCTGGAGACCTGTGATGTGTATGCGATGAGGTATATGAACCCTGCAACATGTAACTTGTCAATTTTGGATTTGATAACCGCGGCTTTGGATGGATACAATGGGCATTTATTTTGACATACTAGGGAGACATTTGGCCATGTGGTGATGAGATGTTTGATGATAGAGGGATCAAGGATAGGCATCTCTGTGTATGACCAGGAAAAAACATCCCGGTATTCCTAAAAGAGAGATTTGTAAGCTATGATTTCATTAGGGGAGCATGTGGTGCCAATATTGATTTCCTCCATAATTCTTGGTTTGATGGAAATGTCGATTTTGACAGTGGGGAAAATGTTGGCCATGTTTCCTTCTTCAAAAGCATCAGGGGAAGGGATAGGGTTGTTGAACTAATCTATATGCCTCGATGGAATAAAATCCTTGGTTTCGATTGCACATATGGATTTTTTACTAAGAAGGTCAAAGGATTATTTTGAGAGAAAAAGCGTTCTGTGATGGAGTGCATTCCATGGGAATTCGGGGGTAGTTAGTTCCTCCAAGATATCTTCGTCGTAGTGGAAAATGCAAGAATATAGAGGATCCATGGAGGTAACATTGTTGAATGTCACTGTGAGACTGTCTTCCTATGATGAAGACATAGAGAGAGTATCACCACCATGGTGCGATGGCGCGCTTGACATAAACCAAATGTCCAAACACTATGGATTGTAAACTGTGGTCGGGGGTAAGATTTCATGAGGGAAATGAACCAAAGAATTGGGAGGATTTGGGGGAAAATCCTCAGACAGTATATCCATGAACCATGGAGGGTTGGGAAGTAACTTAGGTTCATGGGAGGTGATGTGAACAGTATATGGAGAAGGGATAGGAGGAATAACTTGTAGCACATGAAGTGAGGTGGTTGGAGGATTTTGAATAAGGGCCATTTGACGATGCTTGTATTCAATGATCGAAGGACATTGGTACATGAAATGATCAATTGATTCACAAAGAGTGCAAGGGAAACTCACCCGTTCATTGAATGAGGTTGAGACATAATGGATGTCGGTGACGTGCGTACCCAACCATGTGGGTGGGGAAGGTTTTTGCTGAAATATTTGGCGTACCGTTGTTAGCATCTATCAAAACTGAGGAAGATATGGGCAATGATGACTGTAGTGGCCATAATCTGAACATATAGCACATGTGAATTTGGTTCGTAGCCCTTTATTTCCTATAGTAGGGGAAGTTGTGGTAGTACTAGGTGGGCTTGGTGAAGCGACAAGCGATGTGGGTGATCGAGGGAGTTGGATCAAATTGTGTAACCCAGGAAGATAAGGAAATCTATTAGTGTGCTATGCCTCTCTTTCACAGAGTGCACAAGGAGGTTGAACTCAGGGAGGAAGGGGAGCATTGGGCTCTTTCTTCTTTCGTCTGCCCCCAACCGTAGCAGTGGTGCTAGTCGGTGGGGGTAATGGTGGTGTAGTCATAGTTAGGACTGGAATCTGCACCAAGATTCCCTCTGATTGGGGAGGGAGGGATGGTTGAGGAACCATTGTGGCTGGGTGTAGATATCGTACTGGAATGGAAAGCACCATGTTGGGAAGGGTAAGCATTGCGGCTACCTAAAAATCTTGTACTTCTGTTGGGGGGGTAAAAGAAGGGGATCTGAGTAATGACTTGGGGGATTGTTTCTCAAACTGGGATTTATCCTTGGGGAAGGGTGAAATTGGGGATAAGTGGTGTCATAGGGTTCTCAGGTAATTCCTGAAGTAGAATTTCTTTAGCTGGTGGGACGTTGAGGGGTGGAGAAGCCTCAGTGGGAGGAATGGTATCTCCAGTTTCAGTTCCATTAGAAGATATGACACACACTTGTGATGAGGGGTGTATGAGTGGTGGTGCTCCATGGTATGCCCCCATCAAAGATGGGTCTTTGAAAATTCCGGGGGCCATATCCATGAGTGGGTATGCGTTGGAACTAGTGCGGACAAGAGATAGGATGTTATCGATGTTGGAGGAGTGGTTAGGCTCGTAATGTGAAACTTGGTCGATGGTGATGATTTCCCATTGTGGGGGAACATCATCGTTCAAAAAACAAAAGAGGCCAATGCTTTCATAGTGTACATGTAGCTACATCCAAACAATATGTTATAATCAAGCGGGGAGTTGACAACCTCAATGTCGATAAGGATGGTCTTTCCCCCGAGTTCAACGAGGAAATTTTGAAAGATCCCTTCAGGGGACCATGGTCGACCATCGTAATCTCTTAAAGTGATGGAAGATGGTATTAGCTCAGGGGAGCCAAATTTCCACCATACAATTTTGGACATGATTCATGTGGATGCACCTTCATCAATGATACATCAATGAACCGTGATGTTCTGAATCTTGACTGGTATCTGGAAAGCTACCAAAATGAGAAGACAAGGTTCCCCACAATCTAAATCAAATGTGATGAGTCTAGTATAACCTAGGTCGACTTGCCCCAAGGAGGAAGGAAATGATTTTCATTGATTTGGATAGGTTTTGAGGACCTACGATACTGACATGGTTGCAGGGGACTATGCCAAGTCATTGACCAGACTGTAATTATGTTCTACCCTAACATGAGGGTTGTTGACATTCCATCTTAACGGTATGCGAGGGATACGAATGGCAGGTTCAGTTTTAGGGTGTGGAATCATCAAGGATTGTCTGAATGTAGCTGGAGCTACTTTTGAAGTAGTGGGAGTAGATTCATAGAGCGCGATATACTGACGACTGTGCGTTTGTAGAAGAATTTCTTCTTTGCTAGTGAGGAAGATATTGTGATCCACTAAATTTCTTGGGTTTTGATATTGTCCCATTTGTGGTGGGATGGGATGTATCTCTTGTTGGGTGTTCATCACAACTTGGTGTGGAATAGCGTTTTTCAACATGACTGAGGGTGGTTGTAGCAAATATTGTTGTGGCGCCTTCTGAGGAGCAGGTGACACTGGAGGACGTGGCGTGTTTATGGATTCTTTCATCCATTTGAAGTCGACAATTTGGGGGTAATGGTGAGTGTAATTCCCATGCTCACCACAAAGATCACAAAGGAAGTTAGTTCGGACGTTGTTATTGTTTTTTCTTACTTGGTGTTTATTTTTTATTGTCCCCTTGGGGGTTCTGGTTACCCTGGTTCTTGTTTCCCCTAACATGTTGCTTTTGTTGGGGGTTATTTCCCCTTGGTCCTGGGTTATTATTGTTTTTTTTTTTTCCTTTATTTTAGGCATTGTTCGATTGATGGGTTAGATTTTCCATATTCAGTTGTTCAAATTTTTGGAATTGTTGAATGGGAGAGGGATGAAGAAAGTTGACTCCGGTGTGTTGTTTTCCTTGTGGAGGAGCAATCGGCTACGGAGGACTGGGAAATGGAAAATACAGATTATTTTGTGGCAATGATCCATAGGGTGCATAGGAAGGTGTAGCACTTTCACTAGTTCCTAGGCTATAAGCTGAGGTAGAGGGGGTACCTGAACTTGGTTGAGAGGTTGGGCACATCATTGGTGCCGACAAGGGTCCACTCATGGGTGGAGGAAGGGAAACAAGGTATGGTTGTTGATAAGTTGGAGGAGGGTAATAAGGTGGTCCTCTATATATTGGTGGATATTGGGGTGTACTGTACATAGGCGGATGTTATATGTATGGGTTGTGGTATGTTGTGGTACCAATCAGTCCATCTGCCACATCAGACATCCTAGGTTTATCCTGGCTGAATGGTACGAGTCTCGGTGCGTCAAGTATCACTATGTATAGGTAAACCGACTGAGCATAAATGAGGTCATATTGTTGAGCCTTGTTGATGGTTTCTTCTTTGGTTTGGGGGAAGGTGGATGCCACATCTTTGGAAAGGATAGAGATGAGTGATTTGAGGAACCAATCGAGACGTTGTTCTTGGGTGGTTTCTTCTTTGCATAAGCTACATCGACGATGCCATTCATGAATGTGGTTGGCGATATCTATAGCTGGGGTTTGTTTTCACTCTGAGAGTAGTTCTAGACCAGTATCGTGACGAACTGGTAGTTGAAAGAAGGACAAAAGTGATTTGGCCAAGGATTCAAACGTCACATGGGACCCTGATTTTTTTGTCCACATACCATTTGGTTGATGGACGAGTGATTGTGAAATGAAATAACCTTAAGCAGATGGAGTCACCCATGATGTTGTTTGAAGAGAACCATAAGTGGAAGGTCTTGACATGGTTGGCAGGATCTTCCCCTAATTTTTCTTGAAACTTGGGAATGTCTGAAGGTAGTTTGGTAGGGATATTGGGCCATGTGGGGTCATGTAATATAGGGTCATTCGTAAGTTTTATCAAATCAGGAATGTTGAGGGATGCAAAATATGGCATGGGGGGTGGAGGTGGGGGATTAGTTCCAGCCATGGTGTTAGCAGGTAGTGGACCTAACCCTTGAGGGGGTTTTGGTGGGGTTGTACTTATCCCTTGAGAAGAAGTTTTCCCTCCACTTCCTTGTGAAGGAGAACTAGTGGACGGATGGCCTTGGGAAGTGGACCCAAGTAAGGTGGAACCAATCAAAGCTGATCCCAGAATAGTGACACTCACAGGGGTGTGAGACAGTTGAGCCGGTGAGTTGGAAAGACTAGGAACTCCTCCTAGGATAGGAGGGAGATTTTGCAAGCATCTGGAACAACGGGGATTCTGTGGGTCCCCTATAATGTCTGGATAGGAAAGTGAATGTGTGCAAATGGTGATGAGTGTTGATTAAGGTTGGTTGTCATTGATGTCAAACCTTGATGAAAGACCGGTAGCACAAAGGTCTGGGTAATGGAACCAAGTTTGTTTGATGACTCATTATTGTCTTGTCAAGGTTGATAATAAGTAAAAATGGATGAAATCCAAAGTGGTCCCCTTATGGTGAAAGCCCTCATGGGAAGACACTTTGCTGATTGAGTTATCCTATAAGTATGGTTAGAGAAACCATGATTATTTATGGAATAATGAGATCAAGGTCAGTGAATTTGTCAGTGAAACTATACTATTTTGATAATTATTTTCATTCCATTTCTGGTGGTATGTGGAACATCACATAACTCCTCACGGTTAGAGAGTTATGGCCATGAGAAGTTGGAGAACCTAGGTTTGGGTAATGGACCCAAATTTATTTGATGGAAAACGGTATGATTTTTGATATATTTTTAGGTAATACTATTATATATGGATAGTACATGTCATTCCATTTCTGTTGGTATGTGGAATGTCACATAACTCCTCACGGTTTGAGAGTTATGGCCATACCAAGTTGGAGGACCCTCTTATGTCATTTAGAAGCCCCAAAAGGCCAAAGTAGTCAAAGTGGTTTAATATATTTTAGAAGGTAAATAATAAAGTGAAGTGATGAGTGTACTATAATTCAAAGTGAATACAAAATAAACTATTTAAATAATAAATTTAATGGAGAAATTAGAAGTGGGTTAACCCTAAAATAAGGAAGTGGGTAAAGTGACCTAGAAGATGTTTTTAAGGAAGCTACTTGGAGAGTATAAATAAGAGGCACGGCTCTCTCATTTTAAACACACTTGAGCATATTGAATACCTATAGGTGTCTGAGGTAACCAAAGGATATATAAGCTGAATTTCTGAGGAAAGTGAAGAAAAGAAGGCCAAAATTCAAGGAAGGATAAATTCTTTTGATAATGTTTTCTAAGGTATGTTTTTTTCAGGTCATCTCACCATTTTCACAATAAATTTTTTTCTAGAATGATTCAGACCGTGAAATTGCTATGCCATTGAGGAAACATATCCAAGTGTTTTTGGTAAAAAATTCAGCTTGGGGGTCTTTTGGCCCTTGACCAAGTTTTGGGAGATCCTTGGTCAAGTTTGACCTATTTTGGGTCTTCGACAGCCTGTCGAAGGCGGAGCGCAAGACAAAGCAGAGATCGAAGGATATCGACCCCCTTTTGGGTCCTTTTTGGGATTTGAGATTATGTAATGGGTATGGGGATGTCATCCCATGGGTTTACCCATGTTTAGGCCTATTTTGTAAAGTATAAATAGATGTCTAGGCAATGTAAGGAGAGGCATATAGATATATCTGTGTGATATTGGGCTAAGTGCTAAGTATGGATTGTAGATTCTTTGTGCATACTGCTTGAGACTTGTAGAGCTACATGCAAGTAATTGTAAGAAGGCTTGGTGCTGTACCCTAACTCAAAGAAGGACGACATGGTGGGGTGTGCGCAGATCTCATGTCTTCTACTGAGTAGGATTTTGATGCTATGTGCCTATAAGAAGCTTGCCCGAAGATAATAAAGAAGAAGAGTTGGTGGACATATCCCTAGGGTGGGGGTGAACCACGTACATGTTGTGTTTCTATGCTTTGTGTGATGTGATTGTGTTTTTATGTCTTTACCTGCTAAGTGCTTTGATATAGATAGATAGATCTGTTTATTCTTTGTGCTAACGATGTATATGGATGTTAGATATGAACTATGTGAATGTTCTTAGTGCTTGAATCTGCTAGATCTAATCTACCACTCTATGATAAGTGCTTAGATACATCAGATATGGATGAATGGTGCAATACTATGTTTTTTCTGTGGATTATATAGTGGTCAAAATTGATGAACCGTTGGTGCTAAGTACTTTGTTAAATATTCCAATCACAGATTTGTGTCCCAGCTAAGGTTGTAGACATATGAGTCCTGCAACCACCCCTGCCTCTACCTCGGGTGAAACTTCATCTGCATCGCAGGTGTTGCCGAAAGGGACGATAGTTAGGGTTTTTTTGGTTCTTTGTTGTAGCATTGAACCTGGGTCTTCCCCCATGCCAACAGGGTCGTTGTATGTTTGGAGTTACACTCCGTGGAAAATAGGGTTTGTGGCTAGTCCTGAAACTAGTCAAAAACAAGTGTTTCAGGTAAAAACGTCATAACTTATTCATAAGAGATTCAAATTAAGTAAGACCAAATGTTTTTGTTAGAGTACAGTCTGTATTATGTTGTGTAAAATTTTCAGATCGATTCAAAAAATATTCTGTGCGGGGAACGCTCTACAAGGTCTCTCTCTAGAATAAGCTAGAATTCAGCAAGGTGTGCCATTTTTGCTATAACTTATTTTCTGAGAGGTTCCAAGTAGTGAAACCTGGAGGAATTGCATAAAACATACTGAATACAATTGTGTATCAGTTTCATATATTTATTCATTATAGGTACAAATTTATGATTATTTCAAGTTAGGGTTGTTGACAAATCCAAAACTAGTCTTGTGAGACTAAAGAAACGTTTGATGAAAATGCTAGTCTCTTGTTGTTAAAGTTAAGGAAGGTTTGTAGGTATGTGATCATATACACTAGGTCTATTATATATTTACAAATCATATTTGGATGATGAAATTGATGAGGGATTTTGGTTAAGTTACATGTTGGGTACATGGTTGAAACAAGCAGATGATGAGTTGGCAAATACATGAGGTGTATAGTTGATGGTGTTGGTACATATTGATGATTCATAGTTTATGAGTAGTTGACACATGATTGGCACATACTTGGTACATGGTTGGATGCACTTGTTTATGGTACATGTTGATTACAGATTGCTCGACACAGTTTGGTGCATGGTTGATGCACTTGTTTATGGTATAGGTTGATTACAGGTTGAGGTACAAGTTGGTGCATGGTTGATGCACTTGTTTATGGTACAGGTTGATGCATGGTTGATGAATGGCTTAGTTTTATTGGTACAGGTTTACAGAGGTATATCTCACAGTGATAGTGTGACAATGGTTCCATTATTATACTTCTACTTCAGGGCGGTTGGATGGGGAAAGGACAGGTGGTTGTATCCACCTTCTGGTTGTAGCCAGAGAACATAGGGGGTTGTAGCCAGAGAATTGGGGAGTTGGAGCTTCCCTCAGGTTGTAGCTTGAGAAACTAGGGGGTTGGAGCCTCCTTCCAGTTGCAGTTGGAAAACAAAGGAAGTTGGTGCTTCCATTGAATGTAATTCTTCAAGATATATAAGAAAAATCATTATGTGGTTTTCTCCTTCTTTGGGTTTCCACGTAAAACACTGGTGTACTGTGTATGTGTATGATTTTTCATTTGTTAATTGCTTATTTACTCTACAGTTATTGGATGATAATGCTTCATTGATATAAAAATTGGATTATATGGTTAAAAAGGATTAAATTGCTCTATTACTGATTCACTCCCCTCTTAGTAATCCAACAATTGGTATCAGAGTCGGTTCCTTAAGGAAACAGTTTAACCACTGGAAGGAGATTATGGATTATTCTAAGAATGGAGTACCAATGTTTAATGGTCAGAATGGTTTTAAGTATGAGATGTGGAGCATAAGGAAGACATTAGTTTTACAGGCACAAGGACAATATATTTGGCTATCAGTTGTTACAGGATATGATAGTTCAAAAAGGGCAAAGACTGCAACCAAGAAGGAATTGAGGAAGAATAACAAAATATAAATGGATTTCATCTAGGAAGGATTACCTAATCCAGTAAGAGAAAAGGTTGGTAAATGTTCATCAACAAAATAACTTTGGGATAAGTTACATGACATATATTCTTCACCCATCACAGATTCGGAAAATGTCAAAGAAGATTCAGATACAAATCAAGAAGAATTATGTTCGCCATGTCAAGAAGATTCAGAAGATGAAGAGTACATAATCACCAAAGGTATGTTGTTTTGTGTTAATTGTGAAAAGCATGGACATCTTGAAATATAATTCCATGAAAGAAATGAGACAGGAAAAATAATTGAAAGGGAAGACAATTATGAAGAAGAATTGATTAGTTCTTTAGATGAACTAAGAGAAGAAAACAATTCACTCAAGAAAGAATTGATGAAACAAAAGGAAAGTGTTCACATTTTTGAAGAAGCCCAACAGGTCATCGAGAACTTACGAAATCA
>JASDQU010201617.1:3132-19099 GCA_032191745.1 Picea mariana | reverse complement strand
CATCAAAGCCATACATTGTCATTGACCTATTGAAATAAGTATTATCAAATAGTTGTTGTACCACCCAAGCACATATTTCAGTTTAGACACATTTTATTTGAGTATTTCATCTTCTATATTGCATTATTTATTTTATATCTAACCTTGTAGGTTAGAAATATTTTAGCAATTTTAAACTATAGTGAACTCCATATCATCCAACCATTTCCTTAGGCTTCATGGCCTCCCTCCATTCTTATGAGAAATTCAAGCCTCATCAATTCTCTTGAACCTCTTGTATGGTAGACGATGCACTAGATATATATGGTTAAGATGGATTTTGATTATGCACGGTGTGCTCAAGAATGGGATGATATTTTATTAGGTAGAATTCATATCTAATCTTCTTGCACAATGTACTCCAAAGGCTAAAACTCCCTTGTGTCATGGATATGGTGTTGCTACTCAACATTGCCTCAAAGCCTACTTATTCATTCCTCTATGATATGTACAATGATTTTGAACCTTCCAGAAATCATTGCGAATAGAAAAATAAGCCAAGGATAGGAACCCAAGGATTTCAATGTTAAGGTCTTGTGATTCCACAATGTGGGATACAAAGAGGAATTTTTTCCATGAATAAACATGCTAAATACCTTGATTGAGAATGCGGATGTAACAAGTTGAGCATTGAAATCATGGAGCGATGACATAATCGAGCAATATGGGTGGTCATAGATGTTTAGCTATTATTCAGTCATTTAATTTTTTAATGTCCTTGAAAAATGCAGGTTTGAAGGGTGGTCACCTCCAGGATCCAAAACACATTTCCGAAAAGGTATAAATCATTTCCTTCTCTTGTGTCATGAAATTTTCCTTCATTTCCTTGTATACTTAAATTCAAAATTGGAAAAAAAAAATGACACATAGCATGCATAACACATAATTCTTTTATGACTGGGAGTAATAGTAATTTTGCATATTCATTATCAAAAAAATGAGACTTATCTTTAAACAAAAATTGGTCCAAGAGATTGGTCATGTAAGAGAAGATTTCCATTGAACCAAAACCATCTAGTGTATATACCACCACCAACCTAGGCTACAAGGCCACCATGGTGAAAAAACCAAGCAATAAGATTCTATATTTCTCATCCCAACCTTTCTACTCACATTCTTACCTAACCTTATCAACACAAAGCATGACAAGAATCTGATTCATCTTGCAGTAGATACGGAACTCTGTTCCACTACAACATGCAACATAAGGAATATAATTACTTTATGTACTTCATGGTCCCTTAGATATATTATTCTCTCTAGTTCTCTTTAGTGTGGATAGAAAGAGCTTGATCTATTGTATTCTTTTTAAGAATTTCCTAAAAGAACTATATTTGTCTCTCAAGGATATAAAGAGTATATAATGGATAGTGAATGATGAATTGTTATCTTCCCTATCCTATATTCTCACCTACAACCACTATATTTCATCCAAAGTCTACAATTTTCCTATTCTTGATGTTGATTTTGGTTAATTTCCAAATTGGCATGGGTTGGAAATGGAGAATAAAACATAAAATATGTAGAGAATTAATGTTAGAGTGCTTCCCACAATGTTAGAGTCAATGAAAATGATATCATTGGTGGAAATGATGTATGGCATTACCTATAACTAGTGGAATGTAGGACTCTTACACTTTTCATGGCATGAAGATTGTATTCAAACCATGCTCCCATTATTCTGTGAAAAGACTTTCCCCACCAACCTCTTACATATATTCAAGGATTGGTTGATAAGTAAAAGAAGGTATATGGCTTCATTTAAGCCACATTGTAGAAAAATATGAGTTCTGAGAATGACCTTGGAGATTGAGGATTTATTTTCCCATAGGTCCCCTTTCATCTTCCCCTATAGTGGAATCATAGTGCCTCTCATTTAATAACACTTTAGGTCTAGACCTATGGAATAGACCCACATTTATTTATGGAGGATTTAATAACACTTTAGGTATAGAAATAACTAGGTGAATTTAAAATATTGAAACAAATAAAACATAACTTGCATATGTCATTGCTAACAAACCATCTTGAAAATTGGTCTCGTTCACTTATTTTCCTTGAAAACAACCTTGAAGTTGAATGAGACTATTTTAGCGCACAATGAATTCCATATTGTTAATGATTGTATTTGAATCTCTCACTAAAACCAACAATTGAGCACATGAACCTTTAGAAATTTTCAATCCTTTCCAAAGTGCATAAGCTTTTGCTTGGTTGTTGGAAAAAACACCAAGTCCCCATGCAAAAGAAGTTATTAATATAAATAATAAATAATGTCAATGTTTTCTATTGATAGTTATTAATATGGTAATATTAATATTAATATTGCCACCTAAAATAAATTTTTAATTTTTTTTTTAAATGAATATTGTTCGTCTCAATATCGACAACCTTAATATACCTGCGACGAATTCACTATATAAAAAAATAAATTTTGTCATCGCAAGTGCGACGACCATAAAATCCCTGCGACAAATTTTCTATATAAACAAAGAAATGTTGTTGTCACAAGTGTGACGACCATAAAATTCATGTGACGCATTTGCTATATAAACAAAGAAATGTTGTCGTTCCTGCGACAAATTTGCTATATAAAAAAAAAAATGTTGTCGTCGCACGTGCAACGACCATTAAAAACAAAGAAATGTTGTTGTCTCAATTGTGATGACAATAAAAATTCTTGCGACAAATTTGCTATATAAATCAAGAAACGTTGTCGTCACAATTTCGACGAGAATAAAAAATCTTGCGATGAATTTGCTATATAAACCACGAAAATTATCGTCAAAATGGTTGTCGCAATTGAGACAAACAGTTTGTCTCACTTAGTTTGCCTATATTGTCATATTGGTGACAATATTTATTCTTTTGTCACAATTGTGAGAAGTTCCCTAGGATCGTCATTCTTGCAACGTTAATTCATGTTTGTCGAAATTGCCACATCCCATGATATGACGTTTCAGAGACTCAAGGTTCATCGCAATATCCACGACATAATGTCACAAGAGCATCGAAATAGTCGTCACAAAATGACCCAAATTTGCTAGTGTTTTATTGGGATGACCCAAAGAATGTGTCTGATTCAGTGTCCTCAATCCATCGAGTTGCACCATTCATTTATTAAGGTCTCTCTAGCACAGGTAACTGTGAATCTCACTAATGGTAACTCAAGGTAACTAGTTTCTAGGAAAAATACCAATAAAATAAAATAACGAGAAGAAATCTTGCTATTGCAGTGCAACCCACACAGGATTTCACTCTTTAGGCCTAACAACCTAGTTTTTTGACAATGCAACTCCCACATAGGAGTTAACTCTTCAAGCCTGACAACTTGATTCTTTTGCAAGCCTGACAACTTGCTTATTCATGCTATACTCATTGTTTAGTCTTAGGCATCCATTTCACTGTTATACAGTTCCTCTAGTGATTCATCATTTTCCAAGGTGTTCTTGCGAAGAAGAATGCCAACCTGTTTCTAGAATTCAACTAGAAATTTGTAACTTGTGGAAATAATCCCATCTACATTATATGCATACATTAAATATGAGACATCATCATACAATTTTCATTTATAAATTTTAAAATATATTTTACACAGGAAAACATAGTTTCCCAAGCTCAATTTTTCTTCTCGTTATGTTTGGCTCTTACAACAGTAGATATAATTCTTCCTTATGGGTTCCATACCTATCATATCTAATACCATTCTCCCTACAATTTTCCAATTTCCATGCAGCCAAATAGATTGTTACCATACCATAACTGATGCAGGAGCATCGTTGGAAAGCGTGCAGAGGCAGGACCACTCAACACATGTGAGTTCTTCCATAAATTCAACATTGACAGTTGCAACCGATTTTGAAATCTGCCTTCACTCAAATCCGGAATTCACCTTTGGAGGCACGCTTGAACCGATGTCAAATTTTACCCTTTGAGGCACGTTTTGAAAATTGTAAACAGAGCAGGAGTTTCCACTACGGCTCTGGAATGCGACTTAACTAAGATAGTGTAGGATGAATTTTAGAGTAGGCAAGTAGCTAGGGGAAACCCTAGAAACATATTTGAGTTATGTAGAAGTTTACACACCCAGTTAGGAGGGAGAGAAGGAATACAGAGAGAAATTATCTATAAGAGAGAACTACGAAGTTAGTAGGAGATCTCAGTGTTTTTGAGTTACTGTAATTTTGAATGTATTCGGTAGCCATTGGGCACTTGTGAATATAACATAATGGAAAATTAATCTGAATGTATGTTGTGCAGTTGTGTTTATATTTTCCTGTCTTTTCTGTTATTCTTGTGTCCCAGAAACAAATGAATGAAACGATGACTATGGGATTACCAGTTTCAAGTTTTTCTCTTCATTGAAGCTCTGCAAGGTGTGCATTGAGTGAAGAGAGAACACCAAGAGATCAGGAGGAATCTCTTTGTGAAGAACCCCTTGGATCCAAATCATCGAATCCCTTGGATGCAAGGAGTGCACAAGAATTCGAGGCCTACACGAGTTAAAGCTCAGGAGGAATAGTGTTTCAGAGAAGCGTTATCGAGACCCAGAAAATCCCATCTCCCTGGAAGAAGCGAGGACCGAGTCTTTGAGGACTTAGAAATTATTCTAAGTCTGAAGTGAGTAAAAGCTCTGGAGGAAGAACGTCTTCGAGCATTGGATCATTGAGGAATATCCCGCAGACCATTCGATTTGAGGGAGAAGAACAAGATTTAATGATGTGTAGATCCAGGAGGGGAGATCTCGGAGATCGGAACGGACGGTGATGAACTCTCGAGGAGAGTCATGAAATACCGCCAATCGTTGGATCAAGTGGAGTTGTAAGGATGTCAGTGACGAAGAAGATATCTGAGTCATAGATCTCAGGGAACATCATGAGCTGTCGATCGAACGGCAAGGTATTTCAGCGTTTCGACATTTCGGCAACCAGGAGTTCCAAGGAACAGGGATACGATAGAGGTCCTTGTCTCCCGAAACCGTGAATCGCAAAATAGTGAAATAGCGAGATCGAACATGGGCCGTAGATCTTAGGAGCTATTGCGAGCGATGGATCGAATGCTAAGACATTTTGGCATTTTGATGTTTCGACATTTCGGTATTTCGGTAACTGGGAATCCCAAGGAGAAAAGATATCCCCTGCGTTCTGATTTTGCGAAACGTGAAACCCTAAAGGGATAGGTGCTGGGACATTTTGACATTTTTCCATTTCATCATTTCAGCCACTAGGGGTTCGAAAGGGGAAAGGAGGGACCCTTGCATCAAGATTCCCCGAATCACAAAACCCTGAAAGAGCGAACGCCAAGCCAGTTCGACATTTCGTGAACCAGGATTTCGAAAGACAGAGAACTAGTGAGCGCTTCCAACGCAAGTCCCCATATCATGAAATTCAATAGCACTTTGGCATTAAGCATGTGGACACAGAGTTGTGGTCACATGGATGGAGGCTAAGGGAGCATCCAAAGCCCGTTAATCCCTTTTCGGCATTTCAGGACCCGGGAGGTTGAAGGACCAAGAACTGTTTGTCGTCTGAATCATGAAATCGTGAATTCTGAAATCCCGAAAGGTGGAACGTGGTCATAGGTAGATTTCATCATTTCGGGGTTCAAGTGTTCGAGAGACCACGAGTCAGGAGACATGGAGTCCCAGCTCATGAAATCGTGAAACCCCGAAATGTGAAAAGGAGGCACGCGCAAGTTTTATCAAGACCTGTACCAGAGCATGAAGGGACCTATGGATCCATCCAAAGGATTCCAGTAGGAGCTGAAGGGCCATTTTGGCTCAGGGAAGAGAACGATCCAGAGACCGGGAGGTCACAGAACCCTACTGAGGTAGGGGGTCTGCATCAGGTGGTATCAGAGCATCATTTTTTTGTCTGTAGACTTCAGGCGAAGGAGGAAAAGAAGGAGACAGAGAAATCGAAGTTGTATTCTGTGTGTGATAGATAGTCAACATATTGTCACCAAGAAGATGAGAGTTGCCTTTAGCCAACCGTGTTGTAGAGAGGGAGATGCGGGAGCTTCATGCCCGATTGGAAATAATGAAAGCAGCATAGAGAATAGCACTTGACATTGGAGATGTCAGTGATGCAGAAAGTTAAGAGGTTGAGGTTGAAGAAGCTGCAGGAGAGGATGCTGTAGAAGAACGTTTGTTGAGAGCAGTTTCTAGATTGGGAGGTAGAGCTAAGATAGAGGTCCCCATGTATGAGGGAAATCTAGATGCTGAAGAACTATTGGACTGGATAAGGTCCATGGACAAACACTTTGACTATGAATATGTCGATGAGGAGAAGAAGGTGAAGCAGGCAGTCACCCGGCTAAAAGGGCATGCAACACTGTGGTGGGACGAACTGCAGGCTGAGAGGAGAAGTAAAGGAAAATAGAGGATAAAGAGTTGGGATAGGATGGTAGCCAAACTGAAGGCTAAGTTCATACCCAAAGACTGCCAGATCAATCTGTTCAGGAAGCTACAAAACCTGAGACAGAAAGGGATGACAGTCAAGGAGTACACCGAGGAGTTCTACCGGATGAATATCAGAACTGGACAATAGGAGAGAGATGAAGAAAGAGTTGATATATATCTAAATGGCTTGAGATATGAAATCCAGGATGAACTTAGCATGATGTCAGTGAGGATGGTGGAAGATGATTATCAGTTTGTGCTGAAGGTAGAGGAGAAGTTGGCCAAAAAACAAAACCAGCGAGGAAGAGGTAAAGGCTCGATCCCAAGAAAAAGTAAGGGATTTAACCATGACATAGCACATTAGTCTAAGGACGAGGCTGAGAAACCACACAATCACTCAGAATGAGGAGGAAGTTCACAAGGAAGACATAGTGGTGGAAAAAACTCTTCTAGAGGAAGAGGCAGAGGAGGAGTAAGGTGCTATAACTGTGGAAAGGTAGGGCACATGTCTTGGTAATGTCCCGAGAAGAATAAGGAAGGAGGAGAAGCCCACATTTCAGAAGCACAATGAAGAGATGTTGAGGAAGAAGGAGCAGAGGATGGAGCATCCCTAATGTTGAGAAAAGTTCTCTTAAAACTAGAGGTAGAAATTGAAAAGCGAGTGTAGAGAAACAGTCTCTTCAGGAGAGCTTGCAAGACTAAGGACAAAGTATGCAAGGTGATCATTGACAGTGGGAGTACTAACAACCTAGTATCCACAGAGATGGTGTGAAAATTGGAGCTGAAGACAACTGCACATCCAAGGCCATACAAAGTCTCATGGCTGCAAAAAGGCCACCAGGTAACGATCTCTAAACAATGCCTGGTTGAAATTAAAATAGGAGGATATAAAGATGAAATCCTATGTAATGTAATTCCCATGGACGTATGCCACATTCTGTTGGGAAGACCATGGAAGTTTGACAAAAATTTCATTCACGATGGAAGAAAGAATACATATACATTGGAAAAGAATGGTAGGACGCATATGTTGCTGCCAATGGAGGAGAAGAGAGCGAAAGAGGAAGCCAACACAAGCATACTTCTCATGAGTGGGAATGAACTCCTGAAAGAAGTCAAGGAAGAATAGGAGATGCATTTCACTGTGGTGAGGAAGCCCAGAGTCATCCTTACAAGTACATCAGTGGATTATTTACCTGAAGAAGTTCAGGATCTGCTGGATAATTTCATTGATATAGTGGTGGATGAGCTACCAAACTCATTGCCGCCCATCAGGAGTATCAGTCATCATATCGACTTGATACCAGGAGAAATCTTGCCAAAAACGATAGTGTACAGATTAACACCTCGAGAAAATGAGGAGGTGAAGAACCAAGTCCAAGAATTGTTGTATAAGGGTTTAGTCAGAGAAAGTTTGAGCCCTTGCGCAGTACCAACAATGTTAAGCCCAAATAAAGATGGAGGATGGAGAATGTGGACAGACTCGAGAGCCATCAACAAGATCACTATCAGGTGTAGATTTCCTTTATCAAGAATGGATGATTTAATGGATTGTTTAAGTGGAGAAAATTTCTTTTCTAAGACAGATCTGAAAAGTGGATATCACCAGATTAGGATGAGAGAAGGTGATGAATGGAAAATAGCCTTTAAGACAAATGAAGGCCTGTATGAGTGGATAGTTATGCCATTTGGTTTAACGAATTCCCCGAGCACTTTTATGAGGCTGATGAATGAAATTCTAAAAGATTTCATTGGCAAGTTCGTGGTTGTATATTTGGACAATATATTGGTCTTTAGCAGGACTAAAGAGGAGCATTTGAGGCACCTAACATTGGTAATGAGGAGGCTACAATAGGAGAAGTTGCTGATCAATTTGAAGAAGTCTTCTTTTATGAAGTCCAAACTCATCTATTTGGGTCTTGTGATCTCTTCGAATGAACTGAAGATGGATCTAGAGAAGGTGAAAGCAATCAGAGAATGGCCGTCACCAAGGAGCATGTTTGAGGTAAGAAGCTTTCAGTGGGATTTGTGCATCAATGATGGATATAGTGAAGAAGCGGCACAAGTCTTTTAAATGGACAGAGGAGGCTGAAAAGAGATTCAATATATTGAAGGAGAAGATAACAAAACGACCAATTTTGGTCTTGCCGAATTTTGAAAATACATTTAAGGTAAGATGTGATGCAAGTGGAGTTGCAATAGCAGCAGTTCCGAGTCAGGACAGTCGACCTGTTTCCTATTTCAGTGAGAAGCTGAATGAGACTAAGAGGAAATACTCCACATATGACAAAGAGTTTTATGCCATAATTCAAGCTTTGAAGAAATGGAGGCATTATCTTGTCCCACAAGAGTTTGTCTTGTACAACGATAACCAAGCTTTACAATTCATAACCCGACAAGAAAAAATGAATCAGAGACACGCAAAATGGGTTGAATTTATGCAAAATTTTACTTTTGTCATAAAACATATTGTTGGGAATACTAACAAAGTTGTCTATGCGTTAAGCAGGAGATGTTTAATTCTGCAAGAATTACAGGTGAAGACCTTGGGGTTTGAACACCTTAAGGATATGTATTGTGATGATACAGATTTCAAGGAGGCCTATGAAGCATGTACAAGCTTTGTACTGAGAGATAGAAGTCAGTGGATAGAGTATATGGTTAAGGAAGGATTGTTGTTCAGAGGAAATCAATTGTGCATACCAAGATGCTCAATGAGGGACAATCTTCTGAAGGAGAAGCATAGTGGAGGATGGGCTGGACATTTTGGCCATGATAAAATGTTTGCACAGTTGAGAAGCTCGTACTATTGGCCAGGTATGAGAACATATGTGATAAATTTGGTGAATAGATGTAGAATCTGCCAACATGCAAAGGGGAAAAGATAGAACACTGGATTGTATCAACCATTGCCAATACCAGAGAGGCCTTGGGATTCAATAAGCATGGATTTTGTGTTGGGATTTTCAAGAACACAAAGAGGATTTGATTCCATATTTGTGGTGGTGGATAGATTTTCAAAGATGACACATTTCATCCCATTCTAGAAGACCAGTGATGCAACACATGTTGCAAATCTATTTTTCAGAGAAGTTGTGAGACTTCACGGCCTACCCAGGTACATTTTCTCAGACAGAGACACAAAAATTTTTGGTCACTTTTGGAGGACGTTGTGGAAGAATATGAGGACAGATTTTTCTTTCAGCTCAGCTTATCACCCTCAGACAGATGGGTAGACTGAGGTGGTAAATAGAAGTTTGGGAAACTTATTGAGAACCCTGGTTACTGAACACCATAACCAGTGGGATCAGACTCTGCCACAAGTAGAATTTGCATACAATGACTCACCAAACAGAAGCAGTGGAAGGAGCCCATTCCAAATACTCTATGGAATGAAACCCAAGGGAGTGTCTAAGTTAAGGGACTTGGAACAGGGAGAGATAAGAAGCACTGGAGCAGAGGATTTTGCTGCTGAGATGCAAAGACTCCATGGTCGGATCAAAGAACAATTACAGAGTTCTAATCAGAAATACAAACATAGAGCTGATCAACATCGCAGGGAACTTCAATTTAAAGTGGGAGATCAGGTTTTAGCACATCTTAGCAAGGAAAGGTTCCCTAGGGGAACATATAACAAATTGAAGATGAAGAAGATAGGACTCTGTAAGATCTTGAGGAAGTTTGATGCAAATGCCTATGAGATCAAGCTGCCAGATGGTGTGAGCATTTCACCCATATTCAATGTTTTAGACCTGTATCCTTACAGGAAAGATGACACAGAAGGGTCAGAAGATCAAGGAAAGATTCAGTGGGAGAAACAGATGCCTGTGGCAGAAAAGCCGCAAATGGAGAAAATTGTTGATCAGAGGATTGGAAAAAAGACCAGGAGGAAGACTTATTTTGAGTATCTGGTCAAATGGAAGGGACACCCAATAGAAGATGCCAGTTGGGAAAATGAAGTTTCTATCCAAAAGCAGGGAAAATTAGTAGAGAAGCTCATGGACAAGAGTCCATGAATTTTTGTCAAGGGGAGTATGATGCAGGAGCATTATTGCCAAGCGCACAGAGGCAGGACCACTCAACACGTGTGAGTTCTTCCAGAATTTCAACGTTGACAGTTGCAGCCGATTTTGAAATATGCCTTCACTCAATGCCAGAATTCACCTATGAAGGCATGCTTGAACCGATGTCGAATATTACCCTTTGAGGCACATTTTGAAAATTTTAAACAGAGTAGGAGTTTCCACTTTGAATCTGGAATGCGAATGAACTAAGATAGTGTAGGATGAATTTTAGAGTAGGCAAGTAGCCAGGGGAAAACCTAGAAACATATTTGAGTTATGTAGAAGCTTACACACCTAGTTAGGAGGGAGAGCAGGAATACAGTGAGAAATTAGTTGTAAGAGAGAACTGCGAAGTTAGCAGGATATCTCACTGTTTTTGAGTTACTGTAATTTTGAATGTATTCGATAGCCATTGGGCACTTGTGAATATAACAGAATGGAAAATTGATCCGAATGTATGTTGTGCAGTTGTGTTTACATTTTGCTGTCTTTTCTGTTATTCTTGTGTCCCAGAAACAAATGAATGAAATGGTGACTGTGGGATTGCCAGTTTCAACTGTTTCTCTTCATTGAAGCTCTACAAGGTGTGCATCGAGCAAAGAGAGAAACCAGGAGATCAGGAGGAATCCCTTTGTGAGGAACCCCTTGGATCTGAATCATCGAATCCCTTGGATGCAAGGAGTGTGCAGGAATTTGAGGCCTACATGATGTAAAGTATTTCATAGAAGCGTTATCGAGACCTAGAAAATCCCATCTCCCTGGAAGAAGCGATGACCGAGTCTTTGAGGACTTAAAGATTCTTCTAAGTTTGAAGCGAGTAAAAGCTCTGGAGGAAGAACACCATTGAGCATTGGATCATGGCGGAAGATCCTGCAGACCATCCGATTTGAAGGAGAAGCGCAAGCTTTAACGCTGTGTAGATCTAGGAGGGGATATCTCAGAGATTGGAATGGACAGTGGAGAAATCTCGAGGAGAGTCACAAAATACCGCGAATCGTTGGATCAAGTGGAGTTGCAAGGAGGTCAGCGATGAGGAAGAGATCTGAGTCGTAGATCTCAGGGACCATCATGAGCCGTCGATCGAACGCCAAGGCATTTCAACATTTCAGCGTTTTGACACTTTGGCATTTTGGCAACCGGGAGTTCCAAGGAACAGGGATATGATAGAGGTCCTTGTCTCCTAAAACCTCGAATCGTGAAATAGTGAAATAGTGAGATCGAACATGGTCCATATATCTCAGGAGCTATTGCAAGTCATGAACCGAACGCTAAGACATTTCGGTGTTTCGGCGTTTCGGCATTTCGGTATTTCGGCAACTGGGAATCCCAAGGAGTAGATATATCCCCTGCGTTTTGATTTCGTGAAACGCGAAACATCGAAGGGATAGGTCCTGGGACAATTCGACATTTTTCCATTTCGGCATTTCAGCCACCGGGGGTTTGAAAGGGGAAAGGAGGGACCCTTGCATCGCGATTCCTCAAATCGTGAAACACCGAAAGAGCAAATGCCAAGCTAGTTCGGCATTTTGTGAACTGTGATTTCGAAAGACAGAGAACAGGGGAGTGCTTGCATCGTGATTCCCCGAATCACGAAAGTCAATAGCACTTTGGCATTAAGCACATGGACATAGAGTTTTGGTCATGTGGACGGAGGCTAAGGGAGGAGCCAAAGCCTGTTAAGACCTTTTCGGCATTTCAGGACCCGAGAGGTTGAAGGACCAAGAACCGTCTACCATCAGAATCGCGAAATCATGAATTCCAAAATCCCAAAAGGTGAAACGTGGTCATGGGTAGATTTCAACATTTTAGGGTTTGGGTGTTCGAGAGACCAGGAGTCAAGAGACGTGGAGTCCCAACTCGCGAAATCGCGAAACCCCAAAACGTGAAAGGGAGGTGTGCGCAGGTTTTCTCAAGACCTGTACCAAAGGATGAAGGGACCTGTGGATCCATCCAAAGGATTCTAGCAGGAGATGAAGGGCCATTTCGGCTCAGGGAAGATAATGATCCAGAGATCGAGAGGTCGCAAAACCCTACTAAAGTAGGGGGTCTGCATCAATAACAATTTCCAATTATTTCTTTCTCGAATTTGTTTCATACAGGAAAATAACATTCCCCAAGAATGAGATTTATGCTTATTATGTTTGGCTCCTATAGTTGTAGGCATCAGTCTTGTTTATGGGCTTACATCATTTCCATATCTAATACCACTCTACCTACAATTTCCTCAACTTTTGTACAACCAAACCAGATTGTTAGCACTCATGCATAATTTTAGCAATTCATGAAATGATCTCAGAATTATAATTTATCAACAATTCAATCATTTCCAACCATTATTCGCATTAAAATGGAATTCAACCATTAATAATATTATCTAGAATGAAACTACCATTCACTATACATGCATTATCAATATACCAAGATTTTCATAGTGCAATCAAACTTTACCAATAAATAAAAGCCAACATGCCAATAATCATGGTCACATGTTCACAATGCATCTTTTCATTGACTTTGGAATAGCATATGTTCATGTCATGTATTACACCATCTGAGTTAGAAGGTATAGCCCACACTTTAACACATTATCCAATATTTTCCTCATTTACATGTCTGTTCATTTGGATACCTTCCTCTTCAAACCATACACAACACTAGGAATATAATTCTCTTAGTGATCTCTCATGTTGGCAAAGAGGTTGCAGTCCAACATCATTTATATAGGGGAAAACCATTATGCACTTGGATGGCACTATAGCCTTTCCATATCCAATATCATCATGGCCTCACACATGACCATCTCTAATGGAATTCATTGATACAACATGATTAATATATCCTGACTTAATCTAGATTATGTTCTCATGACTGACATAGCACAAAATGGAATTAAATTTATCATAAATGCATTCAAGCATTACATAACATGCATGTACTCAAGGCCGTTTTCCTTTTTATCAACTTCCAATGTTAAAAATCTAGCTGAGGGATTTCTTACCTCAATTCCCTTCAACATTTATGCATCATAACAACCCCAACTACATACATGCATCATTGTTATTACATTAATTTATGCTACCTGACCAACTTGCACTTTGTAGAATCTCTCAGGATCCCTTTACCATTCCTTGATCGACATTTACCATTCTCATTGTATTCACATGGATGGTTTTCAAATGCAGTAGCATCATCAACATCTTCAGCCACGCTATACATAATTTCCTGGATACACAATCCATCATTAGTCTTATTCAAATATCACAACATAATTAATTCATGTGTTGTGTGTGTGTGTCAACAAACTACTCTTAGTCTACTCGCATTCCATATACATGACGAGGAATTTCCATATGCACAAAATTTCCATCAATATGCACTAAGAAATTGATCTCATCATGCCCATTTCATGTCCCTGCATTCTATCTCTCTTATATACATTCACACATCACTTCCATTATGCACTTCAATGCATATTCATTTCAGCTTTAATTATTTGTTGTTGTTGTTGTTGTAGATTTTTGTGCTTGATTTTTTTGCAGAACCTTGTTTCCTGGTGCACTTCCATTCTGCTCAACTTTGTACCATTAACCCCTATTCTGAACCTTCTAGCCAATCCCTACTTGGTCAGTCTACATTTAGAGCCACTAGATCCACTAGTGCTGCCATCTCACAACTTCTTCCTTTATGCAGAGAAAAACTTGTCCCAACTTATTTTGGCTATAATTCTCAATATTCGTAGTGTTGTAGCATGCACTACTCTAGTTTAATATTATCATTGCAATCTAATTATCCACTCCCTATTTCCTTGACCAAACTAGTCTTGAAATATCATTATCATTAATGGGCATTTCCACAATTTGAAATGTTTTCTTTTATGTCATATTTCTAATCATCTTTTCCTTCGATGGATTTACTTAATTTTAAATATCTCTCTCCACTTCATAGAGTGATTCATTATAAAATAAATCACTACTTGGCCACTCAAGACCACTCTTCTCCAATTGGAATGTTACACTCCTTCATTGGCACATATACCTTGCTTCGACTATGTAATTTGATAATAGAGGAAACTTTATTTCCTTGGGTTCTTTCTAGACAGAAGTTGTTAGGTCATATATAACAATCTGTCTTCCTCCATTCCTATATTTTCACATAAATATGACTCATTCATTCCATGATTCACACCTCATTTCATGACATCATTTTTCCTTCTCTTGTAGGAAGCTTGAATCCTTCATTATTATCTATTGTTGGCACCGGGCCGAAGTGGAAAAAAGGATGATTATGGGAAAGAAAGCATGCATAAACGGAAGTAACAGCTGGAGAAAGAACAGGATGCACGCATGCAAGAAAGAATGCACAAGGAAAGCGACAGCTGGAGGAAGAACAAAACGCGTGCATGGGAGGAAGACCTAACATCGTGTTGACGGGCGAAACAGTCCATCTGTCAACTGGGAGAGTGGAACCGGTCCGGGGTTGTCTAAATAACCCAAGCCGTTTGGAATGGACCACCCTGACGAGTTTAACGGCTCCGTTGGCCGCTCTAAGGTCTCCTAAGAAAACCAAAGAGAAAAGCTGATCTGAGCTAAGTGATCTAAACTAAGGAAACTAGAAACTAATAAAAATCAATTAAAACAAACTAACTAACTAAATAAAAGAAATCAAACTAAAATAGAAGAAACTAGAAACTAATAAAACAAATAAAGGAACTAATATACTAAAATATAAACTATGCAAACTATTTTATCTACAAACTACAAATTACTCTTATAATAACTCAAATCAACTATCTAATTATCAATTTAATTACAGTTTATTCACAAATATACATTGCATGCAATCTACAGATTTGAATAAACCTGTGAAACTAATTTGCTTGCTGTCCCAAGACAGCAAAGATAACTCTTTTTTTGATTTTATAATTTATGAATAAGAAAGTAAACTAACTGAAATTAAAACAAATTAAAATTATATCTATGTTAAAATACTTAATAAAAGCAGTAAACTAAATACTAATTGACCTGGAAACGCTCCAAGTCTGCCCTGCGTATGATGACTTCTAAGCTGGTTGGAGGAGGGAAACTCACACCGTTAAGTCCTTAAGCTTTTCGGAAACGATCAACTATGCTGCTTCTTGAAGTATGTTACAGGAAAAACAAGACATAAAAGAATATCATAAGAATTTTTTGATTATAAATTCCTGCAAAAGGGGAAACCTATTATGCAGCAAACTTATATATAACAATTCGATTTATGAAGAAGGCAAAGCTATCATTCACAAATTGAACTAACAACTGTTATTTCTTTTATCTATTTGGAAGAAACAAGATATGGATAACAATAATAAGATTATATCATTTGCATTTGATTTAGATAGCTAAAGCAATACTAAACCATAAACAAGATGATATACAAAACATGGAACAAAGTGTCGATATATTGAAAAGAAAAAGCTATGACAAAA
>JASDQU010201614.1:0-19099 GCA_032191745.1 Picea mariana | reverse complement strand
GTGACAATACAAGTGCCATTAGTATCTCAAAGAATCTTGTTATGCATTCCAAGACCAAGCACATTCCCATCAAATATCACTTCTTACGAGAACAGGTGCTTGAGCAAAAGGTGAAATTGGAGTATGTTCCCTCCAAAGAACAAGTGGCTGGTATCTTTACCAAACCTCTACCCTGGGAATCGTTTGAATATCTCCGACAAAAACTGGGAGTTGTCTCTGCCATGCAGAGGGTTAGTTCTAATTAAGTATAGAAATCTCAATTGGTTTTAAGGTGTTAATGAGCATCTCTAAATGCTCTGGCTAAGGGGGAGCATTGATCATATGAAAAGGGTTATTCAACAGATACAGCATGGTTTNATGAAGATGGCATGTGTACAGGAAGAATGTACAAAGGATTGTTGGCATGTTTTTATAGGATGACAGGCAAATAGAAGACAAAGTTCAGAGAGGTGAATGATCGCGCGCAGATGTTAGAATCCTTTAAGGATTTGAGGAGAATAAGCTCAGGAGGAATAGCATTCTTATACGTGCAAGAAGCACAGGAAAGAGACCGAGAGCTATTGGATCTCACTCAGAAATCCCGACAGCTGTTGGATCGGGAGAGGCTGCGCAGATGTTAAGAGCAGGAGTTGGCGTGTAGAAGAAGTGATATGAGCTGTCAGATTGGAAGTGGATACCCGACAACCATCAGATCTACAAAAGCTGCGAGGGGGATAAGCCATCGGAGAATCGAGGATTAGGACTTTGAAATGTCCAGTTCAATGGACATCGAAAACCCCAAAATCGCGATATGCTATTTCACGATTTGATCGCAGCCATTAAAGCAAGCATGAGATCTATACCATTGATTTCCTTCATCGGAGAATTGGGGATCGAGACTTTGATATGTCACGAACACACTGCAACAAAAACTCTGAAATTGCGAAACACGATACTGTGATTCAATTGCAACCATTGAGTCAAGATCGCACCAGGACCGTTGATCTCAGCTCAATACAAAATTTCGCGGATCAGGTTTTTGAAATGTCGGATTCACGTGTCAACAAGAACCCCGAAATTGCGATGAGTGAAATTCCAACTGAACCTGAACCATCAGATCAAGATATGATCTAGACCATCGATCCAACTCATGACAGCAGACCACGTCAACTAAGCGACATGTGGCACAACTAGGTAGTGACAAGTGTCAGAATGATTCAACATTTCAGGCACATGTGGGTAACGAATCAAAGTGACACGTGGCAGTACTTAACACATGTCAAACCACATGTGATGTCAGCAGAGGCATCGATGATCGGGACCATCCATCTGAGGGACAGGTGTCAAAGATCAAGGCATCGTCGGCATATTGGCCATCGGGAAATCGAAGTTCCTGAGGTCGAAGGAAACGAGACATCGAAAGTCTCGAAATATTGAAGGGATTGGGACTGTCCATCTGAGGGATAGGTGTCGAAGATCAAGGCACCATCGGCATTTTGTTCATCGGGAAATCGGGGATCCCGCTAATAAGAGTTTTGTGCAATTCAGAATCGCGATCTGCGAAACCCCGATGAGTAGAGGCCAGCTGTCAGCGTGTGTAGGGACACATCAGGATCAGAGGATCAAGAATCCTGGAAGCATGTGCATGGGAACATCAAAAACCCCGATTTCACGAAACGCGAAATCACGAGTAAATCTGGATCGTCAGATACAGAATTGATCAGAACCATTGTTTTTAAAAGGAGCGCATGTAGATTTAATTTAAAATTTTAAAAAGGGGCCAGATTTCCCTCGAGCAATAAATATGAGACCCGATGATCATTGAATGGGTCCTGGAACAATGGGCTTAATAAGGGGTCGATGCTCTTCCTACAGGTGATTTGGCAGAGGCAAAGGAGGACGGTGATATGTTGCAGAGGTCCTTCTTGGAGGACGTGGAGGCCATTTTCTGACAGTAGGGATATCTACTGGTGGGTGAGGTCATTTTTGCAGGCCACATGGAAGGTTTGAGGGAAGAGGAACCTCTGTGTGGCAGTCGACCGACAAATCTACATTGACAGAGAGATCTCGACTGTGGGTTCAACAACCACAAGAGCAGAGGCATCATCTCCAGGTTTATTGATTTTTTTAATTTGTGTCTTTTGGTAACTGCCTGGCAATTTGTAGATCTGTGTTTACTCTTGAGATAATTTCAGTTACTATCATAACCACTAGATGAAACTGCCTGATCCAGTGTGAAAATTAATGAAATGTGGTCAGCAGTGAGTATGAGGGTTAAACCCTTCAGTAGAAGCAAACTACCAGTAGAAACTGCTGCTATCTTCAAGGGGTTGAAGCTCCCTTCCAGGAAAGGCTGGTAAACGAGAGAAGGTTGTAACCTTCTGCAGGTAGAAGCCTGCATACTAGTATGATTCTGCACTAGTACACTTTTGTAGAATGTTTTCTTAATAATAATCATTGAGGACAGAGACAACGGCAGCGGTGGTTTTCTCCCAAGTTGGGTTTCCACCTTAAATCATGGTGTTCATGTGTCTTATTCATCTGTGTTAGTTTATTTTGTTATTACTGCACTGAATTACTATTTAATAGACATCTGATGAATGAAGAAATTCATAATAAGATCTCCGAATGCACTCCAGTTTTTATAAGAATATACAACAACTAGTCTCTATAAAGTAGACTAAGATTTTCAGTGAAAGAAAAGTGAAAAATCGATTGATAGCTCAAAACACTGATTCACCCCCCCCCCTCTCAGTATTTCTCAACACTTATTTCAGGGTGCACACACAAAACCAAGGTCACATCCTTGATTTCACCTATGGTCATTTTCTGTAGAATATTATAGGAGAGCATGCTTCTGGCATTTTAATTTGTACAAGACAATCCTATCTCTTCCATAATAATCTTTAACATTACACTTGGGCCCGAACCATCGTCAACGAGGCAACAATGGGCAATCTTATCCATAATCTTTCAAGAAATATAAAACGAGGTTTTTTTTTACAAGGTATCTAAAGTTATGTACACCTACCTTATTTACAAATGAATCCTCTTCATCTATCTCTTCGGAGAGGTTGGCTACATTG
Source organism: Picea mariana (assembly GCA_032191745.1). Taxonomy (NCBI): domain Eukaryota; kingdom Viridiplantae; phylum Streptophyta; class Pinopsida; order Pinales; family Pinaceae; genus Picea; species Picea mariana. Next base: position 16,034 of record JASDQU010201614.1, on the reverse strand, counting down.
AATATTTTCCTTCCATGAATTGTTTTAGATGCTTATGTTGTTGAGGGATGACAACCATGTCAAGAAGGGTTACATCTTCTTTGATGTTTTCCAATTGATTTAGAATGTTGTGTTTGGAAGAGGGGAGAGGGGAGGTAGTTCCTTGACTATCAAGAGCCTTAGGAACCTGAATAGTAGTAGCTGGTGAGGATGAGCTTGGGCTAGAAGAAGTGTGTGGAGCATCATATTTTCTTTTGGGAGCATAGGATTTATTCCTAGTATTTATGATCGTGACATCTTCTGGATCTGCAAAGTCTAGGACATCGATGGTAGTTTCAGGTCTCTTACCAACGATTTTATCTCTGGCATTATTATTTACCTCACATGTACTTTCCTCATGGTGTTCCTCACAAAAGTTACACCAACTACGAGGCATGATAGCCTTAGGCTGAAGATCATTTTCATTTGGATTTGTAAAGGGGGGTGCAGAAGAAGATGAAGCTCCTGGGGTAAGAGAGGAGACATTTACTTTTCACTTATACACTATCATTTGATTATTCATGTCTTTTACAAGCTGTAAGAGGGCAGACATGTCTGTCTATTTAACTGAGTCTCCCTTAGGAAGAATTGTTCTTTCAAGATGTTCTTCATACTCTAAAAAAGTATGCAGAGTGGAACTAAGGTTATCAGTGGCCTTTTCCTCAATCCTATGATGATAGGGGGAAGGTAATGCATTATAATAATGCATAAAAGTGGCTTGGTTCTGAGGTCAATGAGTTCATGGATTTGATTGTATAACTTGGTGAAACGTAAGTTGAAGGACTTGATAGTCTCACCATCCTTATAAGTGATTTTATTGTTTTCATGTAACTTCTCGGTTGGGCTTTTGGATTTCCCATAGGTAGATTTGAACCAATAGACTAACTCCTCCCAAGTAGATAACATATTAGGAGGGAGATCAAAGAAATCAGCCGTAGCCTTCCCTTCAAGGGAATTCAGAAATAAACACACACAAGTATCATTGTCATTAGATCCTATGTTGTGACAGGCATTAGAAAATGCCACCAAGTGTTCATTCATAGTGACAGTGTTATTCCCTGAAAACTTAGGGAGATGCTCGTTTAATTTATGAAGTAAATGAGTAGCAGGTGCCAGGTTAGGAGGGGAGGAAATATGCTACGGGGTGGTTGTAGCATCTTCTTCAAACTAAAAAAGACCATACTTTTTAATGACTTTGGCGGGGTTTGTGGTAGATGGGACAAGGACTTGGTGACTATATAAGCTACCAATCACTGACGAAGCTGAAGATTGAGATGAAGAAGCACCTCCAGTGCCACCAAATCCATCGCTAAATTCCATCTTCTAAATGATAGGTAAGGGAGAGAAAGATGAACTAGATGAATCAGACAAGGTTATCCTTAGAGCACTTTGTTGGGTTGATAAAACAATGTTCCTTCTTCCTATTTCAGTAATAGGATTAATTTCCAATGATAAAAATCTTCTTCTCCTAGAAAAAAGAAGGTCTAAGGACATGAAAGAAGATAAAAACTGAAGGAAAAAGAAATCTATGCTTGATTCCTAAGTTGTATTTGCCTAGATTCCCAACATTCTTGGGCACTTATGTCTCGCTCAATTTCTACCCATGAGCAATTAAACTCAACCTGGGTATTAGCAGTATCTAAGATGGTATTAAACAAGTTTAAAGCAATGATGGTCTGTTCTTGAAGACCGAGCTCAATATTAGTCTACCTTGCAACAGGAACAATCATTAAGAAATGAAACAGTCAAAGAATCAATATAAGAAAATTAGATATATTCAATGATAATCAATCATAAAAATCAACCAAAGAGATATGGAAGATTTCCCCAATATGGTCGCCAAAATAAATGTTGAGGAAAATATATGAAATAATCTTACTCAAACATTTTCAGATCTTGCTTGTCTAAAGAAATATAGACTGGAATATCATCCTATGTTTATAGCCTCAAAATTTGTTTCCTAATCCACAAGTATTAGTTACAAGGTCTTAGGTTGATTTTTTTATAAATAAAGATTGTTGTAAAATTCAATATTTTTATATAATTTTCTGAATAAAACATATGCAAAAGTAAATGTGGAGGAAAAATAAAAAACACCAAGTCACAATTTAACATAGATGAGACAAAATGGCAATATCTTATTTCATTACAAGAAATCAAAAGAATTGTTCTCTTTACAAAAATTCCTGAGGGAGTTTGGACCAAAGTCAAACTTAGATGTCCCTGATGAAAACCATACAAAAGTGTTAGCACTTTGTAATTTTCCCAAGGCTATGGAGGCAGTCATAGAGGCAACATCAAATCGTTTCAAGTCAAGGATCTAGCCCTCCAAGACTTAGAGAGGGATCTCTCTATCAGATTTAGATTTGTTTGAATATGGATCTTAGTCTAGTTATGAAATACAACGTTTTGGTTTTTTTAAATGATTGGCTAGAATAGGGAAAGAGGTCCATTGGGAAATGGAATCAAAGAGATCTAATCAAATCAAAGAAGGGTCTACAGGGAAGCTTACAAGGAAAGATAGGCACTGTGATGGATCTTTTAAAGTTTGGTAGATGGTCAAGAAGAAAAAGGGATGAAAACAGATTAGAACATGGAAGTTAAGAATCCTAGGAATGACCTTCAGGCAAAAAACATTGATATTGCTTTAAACTGGGAACAAGGTGTTTTTAAACAAATCCTGAGCTTGAATCTATTTAAAACAATAGAGAAAAGAAATACATATGAAAAATAGAGAAAACTTAATTACAGAGAGAAAAAATTCACCAACATAATGACACAGGAATCCTGTAACTATAATATTGTTTTGATAGAATATGGCTTTGTGAGATGATTACAACAATGAATGCTTCTTTTTGGTCAGGTCCAACAACTCTTACTCCATTAAAAACATGGATATAAATAAAAAATACAATCCTGAGGCTCAGGAGATCGAATTCGATCCTCCTGGACGAAAATAGCAAGTAAACCCCAAAAAGATCTAAACTGAAAACTAGGCCGAACTGTTGAAAAAGGGGGTCAACTAAGACATATTTTTCTCCTCAACGATGAAACCTGTGCAAAAAATGTAGGATTTTATTTTAGATGATTTTTTCTGGAGAAAAACCCTTCTTTGGTTTCTCCAATTTCATCTCCATCTCGCCTAAACATCTACCGAAAAATCGTGACTGAAACTGGAGAAAACATAATCCTGGACAATGAGTCTCAATGATGGCTTTGATTCTCCCTTATCATGGCACCTGTGTACGTTATGGGAGAGTTTTTTTTTATTCATCTCGTGCTGAACGAAAACCTCTCCTAGTTTTTGAAAATTCGTCTTCATTTTCTCAGAATTGCCTTCGGAAACAGACTGGTCAAAAACGTTTCGAAAGATGTTTTTTGGGGAAAGTTGGTATTCCAAACCCCCCAGGGTGGTAAGTGGTTTTAGGGCGGGGGGGTCCGGTGGCTTGTGGAACTGCCATGTGTCCAGGGGTGGTATCAGGAAACAACTTTTTTGGACCCCCCCTTTGGTTGAGTGTCGTAACGGGGAGGGGGGGGGTTCCGGTACATGGAAAGGGGAGTGTGGGTGGGTAAACCTTAGGATATAATTAATTTGTTTTTTCTTTTTTTTTAAATTCGTTTTTGCTTTTTCGTTTTATTTTTTATATGTTTTTGTTTTTGTTTATTAGTTTTTTATTATTATTATTTACTTTTTATTTTATTTTGTTTTTTATTTATGATTATTATATTTTTTATTTTAATTTGTTTTTTAATTGATGTTTTTAGATTATTGTTTTATTTTTTAATTGGTTTTATATTGTTTTCATTTAATTTAAGATTAATGTTTATTCTAATAAACTAACCTAATTATTAACAAACTAACTTAATTATTAATCATTAATTTATTATTAACAAAACTAACCTAGTCTATTAATCTAACTACATTAATTTAATTAATATTACTTTATTACACTAATGAATGTTAAAATTGGTGCTAACCATTTATTACTAACCTAATGTTTTTTATCCTAAGCTTGTTTATTGCAATGTAGGGGCAAAACTGGCGAAGGGGTGCAGAAGTGAAGGATGAGGGAATGAAGGGCACAACAAGGTGACGAAGGATCGAGCAGGGTGATGAAGGATCATGCAAAATGGATGGAGGGGGAAACATAATCAACCGATCCCAACAAGCTAGATGTCTTCATCACGGGAGAAATGCTAGATAAACAGTTGATGAATCAAGTTACCTATGATTATAGGACCCCAACATAGGCCCCACCTGGGGATGGAAGCTCTTTCAGGAGGTTTCAAGAACCACTGAACTCTGGACATGAAAACCAGTGCTTTATTTATTGGGTTGATCCCAAAATCTTATTCTGCAACCTATACTTGTTTTGATCTTTCAATTGAAACCCAATCAAAATGAAAACTGCTAAAAAGATATGCTCAGAATGTTGAGCTTATTCACACTCTCCTACCTACCCTATACTACTGAAAATCATGCTAAATCAAATAATACAAAAATTCCAATGAATCCAATCAAGTAGCTACTGAGACCAGTGAACTGCTTGAATGCTTGTTTGGACAAATGGCAACTTGACCTTTTTTCCATAGATTCAAAACTGCAAAGTGTAATGGCCACTACTAAAAACATGATTGATCTTTACAACAAAGACCTCTACAATCCTGAAGAACAAAGGTAATGTCAGAGATAGATTGGGGCTCTGCAGTGAAAAATTTCTCCATATAAGTAACTATAGGATCAAGGTAGAACTAACCTGTTCCTTGATTTATAAATTTACCCAAGTCAGCAACATGATCTGGCACTGTATCTATGCTATTTGCATCTTCATGTAATTTATGATATCGCTGCAAATTTTCTTCTAAAGTTTGAAATGAGACTCCTGTTGAAGAAGACCCTGAAAGAGGTTTCCTAATCATGTATATATCATAACCTCTTTTAAGTTCATAGCTAGCCAATGAACCATGACCTTGACAACACAAGTCGTCCAAGAAATCAACTACTGGATCTTGTAGGAGCTCTGATGTTTGTTGCATTAGTTCCAATGAAAGTACTTGATATTTTGTGTGCTTATCATCCATGACATAATTAAACATTTTCTTAAAAAATTGAAATGAATCAAAGCTTAATAGTATATATTTATTTTCGTTTATCTCATACTCTGTCTTGGGCTCTAAGCTTTCATCTAGAAATTGAAAATCAATGTAGCTCAAGGGATGGAATTCTGGGTCTAGAACAACTTCCATATCTTCAATCACATCTTCAACTGAGTGGTCAGAACATTCTTCATCTTTAATATCAACAACTGGTGTATACTTTTCTCTTGGAATTTGAAATGAAGGGAAACATAGAGGCATAGAACTTTCACTTACTCTGAGCTTTGTTGTGTTTTCCTCCTTGTTGTCATAATCAATATGCAAAGGATGATTGTCATATTTGAGTTGTAACTGATCTTCTTCCTGCAAACGACATGTTGTTGATTTATTTGAACAGTCAACATCTATTTCAACCACATAATCATCATCGTACTGATCATACTTGGGTAGATTATCTAGGTAATAAATGTCATCAAGCATGCACATCATATCATCTGGTTGTTCCTTTGCAAGTTGAGAAGGAGTTTCATCTTTGAGTGTGTCGTGAATTGAATACATGAAATGACCATTTTCCAATCCATGATACCAAGGGTGAGCTACAAAGTGTTTGGGAACAATGACTCTTTCTTTCTCTGAGATCAATGGGACATGATGACTTTGAACATCAATTTGTTCTCTTATGCTAATCTTGTGTAACATTTTTTCCATGGTGTTTGCTAGAATGTCCAGTTTAGCTTCTGAAGATTTCAGTTGCTCCTTTTGTTTTTTCTTTCCATCTTCTGCCTCCAACTTTGACCTTTTGATCAGAAAATTAGCTTCCACACTAATTTCACTTTCCTCCATCTCCTTGAGTGTAGCAGTGTTCCTTTCTCTCAACTAAAATTCCATCTATGGATAAAAGGAGTCTGGGTAGCATAAAAGATCTAAACCAGGAGGTGATCTTATATCAGCAGGCATGGAATTGTAAACTCGATTGAATCTGAATGAAAAGTGTTGCAGAGTCTCTCTAGGATGTCTTTTCAAATGATAATACTCTTCTAAAATGAGAAAAATATTTCTCTTGATTTACCATTTACCAAGGAAGACTTCTACAAACTACTGAAGATTTGGAATGCTTACAGCTGACAAAGTTTTGAACCATTCTTTAGCTCTACCTTGCAAATATAAAGAGAAAAGCCTAATGTAGGCATCAACTTCCTCAACCTCAAAAAAGTCAAGAAAATTCTCAAAACCTTGAATGTGTTTCTCAATATTGATATTCCCATGTTCTCCATCAAATCTGGGAAGATGTTTGTAATAATTGGCAGGGAAATCATGGAGTATAGGGGGTAAGATAAGAGGTTTGTATCTATCTGGAATATTTACAAGTGTAGGATTATGTACAGGATCTGTAAAAATAGGCTTGATCTCTTGAGGTTCCTCAAGTTGAATTTGATCAACATGAATTTCAACAATATGGTCTTGGCCATGCTCATAAAAGGAAAGAAATAATTAAAAATGAAACCAATTACACATTGGATAAAATTCCAACTTAAATACCTGATCTTTTGAGATGATCTGGTCATTTTTCAGGTTCTTCCTCCAGTGGAGTCTTTGAATTGGGACTAGTTTGGAGCTGATTGGAGTCGCCAAGAGGATGATTCAGCCTTATGGTGTTTGATCAATGTCCACCATCAGTCATCAGATCTAGAAATTGATATGCATTCTGAGGAAAGGTCCCCAGTATGGTCTCCATTCCATTAACACTCTGTAATTTTCCCAAGGATGTGGAGGCAGTCATAGAGGCAACATCAAACTGCTTTGAGTCAAGGATCTAGCCCGCCAAGACTCAAAGAGGGATATCTCTATCAAATTTAGATTTGTTTGAATATGGATCTTAGGATAGTTATGAAATACAGTGTTTCAACCCGTTCTGAACAAAAACCTCTCTCAGTTCTTGAAAATTCATCTTTGTTTTCCCAGAATCTCCTTCGGAAACAGACTGGTCAAAAATGTTGCGAAAGCATTTTTTTGGGGAGAGGTGGTATTTCAGACCCCCCAGGGTGGTAAGTTGTTTTCGGGGGGGGGTATTCTGGTGGCTTGTGGAGCTTCCATGTGTTCGGGATTGGTATCAGGAAACAAATTTTCCGGACCCCCCCTTTGGTTGAGTGACATAAGGGGGGAAGGGGGAGTCCGGTACATGGAAAGGGGAGTGTGGGTGGGTAGACCTTAGGATGTAATTAATTTGTTTTTTCTTCTTTTTTTTTAAATTTCCTTTTGCTTTTTCATTTTATTTTTTATATGCTTTTTGTTTTTGTTTTATTTTGTTTATTAGTTTATTATTATTATTTTTATTTACTTTTTATTTTATTTTGTTTGTTATATGTTTTGTTTTTATTTATGATTATTATATTTTTTATTTTAATTTGTTTTTTAATTAATGTTTTTAGATTATTGTTTTATTTTTTAATTGGTTTTATATTGTTTTCATTTAATTTTAGATTAATGTTTATTATAATAAACTAACCTAATTATTAACAAACTAACTTAATTATTAATCATTAATTAATTAATCATTAATTTATTATTAACAAAACCAACCTAGTCTATTAATATAACTACATTAATTTAATTAATATTACTTTATTACACTAATTAATGTTAAAATTGCCACTAACCTTTTATTACTAACCTAATGTTTTTTATCCTAAGCTTGTTTACTGCAATGTAGGGATGAAAATGGCAAAGGGGTGCAGAAGTCAAGGATGGGGGAATGAAGAGCGCAACAAGGTGACAAAGGATCAGGCAGGGTGATGAAGGATCAGGTGAAATGCATGGAGGGGAAACAGAATCAACCGAGCCCAGCAAGCCAGATGTCTTCATCACGGGAGCAATGCCAGATAAACAGTTGAACAATCAAGTTACCTATGATTATAGGACCCCAACAAAAAGGAATTCTGACATAAAGTAAAAAACTAAACTTTAAAAGCTGGATCATCTTGCCATAGATTTTTGTCCACTCGACTCTGCACAATATCCTTTATCAGTAATGAAATTTAATTCATAAACATACAAGTCTACACATACTATCAAAGATAAATCAACACCTCTGAAAAACAAGTGTCTGAATGATGTAATTTAGCCTTGAATCTTGTTGTCTACAATAGGACCCTACTGTCATAAAAGAGAAATAGTCTTTTAATAAATTAAAGAATGAATCAAAACTGAACTATCTCAATAAAACTCAAGAGCAAACCTTAGTATGCTTTCTCCTTCTATTATCCCCTTGTTCTTCCTTCTCTTTTGTCCTTTAAGCAATCAAAATTAGTTGAAGTAGTTCAACTACTTCTTTTAGTTAAGTTAACTAAAACTCAACTAACTTTTAGTTTAGGGGAAAATTTAATATAATAATAATAAAGGTCTTTAATAAATAATAACTAGCAGGTGGGACCCCTTGTGACTCCCTTTAGTTTCTTAAAAAAAAATAAACACAACTAGTCAATCAATCAAACACATCCCTCCTTGTGGCTCCCATCATCATTCTCATAATTTGAAAAGTAATATCATTGATATTTTAAACCATATCCAAAATATCCAAAAATAGTATGTTGCCCAAAAACTTCAACAATCAACTGTTCTCAACAATCAATAAATAAATATACTCAAAAACCATATTTTTCACTTTGGGAGAAAAATTTCCCTTTGTTGTTGATGTATCCCTTTGATTTGTCTGAATTAGCCTTAGGTTGTGTGGATCCTTTAGGCTTGATATCACTGATAACATGAGAGTAGTCATCTCTCAAGTGCATGTAGGATGAAACGGATTTGGTGGAATTTGAGGGAGAGGAGGGGGCAACAATATCTTTTCCTTTATCATGTGCATGGTGGGCTTCGTTTTTGAGTCTCTTGCTTGCGTGGGAAGACTATATAGGTGAGTGTGTAGGGGAAATTTGGACAATTGGGTTAACCAATGGAGAAGTATGTAGATATAAATTGTGCCAGCCACGAGGTTGGGATACTGTTGGGTGAACAATCTCTTGCCATGCGTCATTTTCAGGGACTTCTGGTTGTAACGAAACATGAGGGGGAAATGGGATACCAGGTACATGATGGGGTTGGAAGGGAGGCCTTTATGGCCTAGGTTGGACTACCACTTGTCCAATCTAGTTGAAAAATACAGCTTGGAAGAGTTGGTTTAACTCTTGTGGATCTGCATCAAAATGTTTCAAAAATCTTGTCCTTCTAGGGCCTATGTTCCAATTCCCTCTTCCTTTGTTATTTTGCCCATCGCTTTCGCTACTAAAGAAGTTCATTCATGTATGCAGCATTTATTCTAAACTATCTTCTTAAACAAACCATACATTACATATATTTAAATATGAAACAAAGTTTGGTTCAACAACACATCAAACCCATGCAATCCAATCCATAAAAATTCTTTAATAGTTGTCAATAAGCAGGGGGTGAATAAGGGTTCTTGGATATCTGAGGTGGTTTTATTGAGAGAAAAGTGATAAAATGAAAGGGATTAGATCATGATTACTTCTCAACAAATCATTAAACAATCAACTGTGTTGTAATAACAAAACATATCAATTGTAACCCATCTCTGTGTCATCCTTTAATTGCTATAATATAGAGTTTCCATTTAATTATAATTTAATTTTAAGAACAAGGCGTGCAAGGTGAATCTGGGAATGTGAGGGGATTCATAATGTGCGAAAAAGTGAGAGAATGGCATGGAAGTTAATGGATATTGTTCATAACACAAATTAAGTAATCAATAATCATAACCTTGTACTATAATCAATCCAAAAAACACCAACACCACACCAAAATTTACTTTGTATCAAATTGTTTGATGTTCCAACATTTAAATTTCCCAGAATTTCTCAATTCATAATAGTCTGTGCAATCATAACCCATAACCAAAACAAATTTCCATTCAAGAGTCCTATTTAAGAAAGCGTTGGTCTTTTATTTCTTTTCTTTCCTTTTAGGAATTTAAATAAAACACACAACAATATGCTCTCCCTCTATCTCATAATGAATCACTATAATAATAAACATCCATTGTCTACCAATTGGGCCCAATTAAAATATAGATAGGTCCCCTTTTTTTTATACAAGAATACTTCCAAAATATGCCTGATTACAAACAATCTTCATCATATCAATCAATAAGGTGTTGCAACTAAACAACAATCAACATAAAACCTGAGCCTTATCACTATTGATATAACCATCGATAATCTGTACGATGATCCAATAATATATACGAGGAGAACATAGCCAATTACACACAAGCACCATTTTCAGAATTAGCCATAACCCTCATCGGGCCTAGCAAAACACACAATTGTTTCCAATTTCAATCAATACCATGCTAGTAAAAACATCATAATGAAAGGAGATAGTTATCAACTATATGCAATCACCTATAACTGTTTAACCAATTTTATCATAGAAATATGAGACAAATATTCGACGAAAAAACTCCATAACCATTCCACAGATAAACTCATATTTGACAACCAAAAAGGTGCCTGAAAGGAGCAAATACAGTTCGAAATCCAATCGGGTCTGTCAAAAATAAATGCAGGGAGACAACAAGAGAGTGTTCCTCTTTTAACCATAACACAGAGAGCTAGAGGTCTTATGAGACTTATCAATCATAAGCACAATGCCCTTGAAAAATATACAACAATGAGCCACATAATCCCCTTATTACTCCAAGCCTTGGACAAGACCAATGATTAACACTTGAGGATAACAAAGGTAGGAAGATAATAACCCAATGCACATAGTGTGTTTAACACTTGCAAAGGAGAGGAGAAGTTAACTGAATAGTGATATTTGTTCAAAGAACACACAAAGATATAGCCTCTCTATCCATTTTCTTAAGAGTTGAACAACTTGACAACAACACCAGTGGGGACGCATACATCATAACGCTGAGATATAACTAGTATCACCCCACAACCATACAATAAATATTAATGTTATGGCCACTCCAAGACTGGATGTTGAGATACTTCAGTGAAAAGACACTAAGAATGATCCAACGACCATGACTCCAGGATTGAAGAAATAACACAACAACTACTAGTCATCTGAATGCGACTGAATAAGGGTTACAATCATGATTATGAGGGAACGAAGATAACCGATGGTAATACACTAAACAAAACCCTCCACCATTAATATAGAGAGATATGTACCACATTCACTTATTATCCACAAAGACCCATCACGATTGTTGGACACACTTACCACACTTAGAGGGGGGGTGAATGAGTGTGGGGCTCTTTTTCAAAACTTCCCTCTTACACAAAATTCATTAGTTAGCATTCAATTGTTACTCATTACTCATTGTTGTCATTTATAACCAGTTAGATGTGAACATATATCAACAACATATATCAGAAATATATCATCAACAAGTCATCACCACAAGGAACACAAAGAACACAAGATGTATGTACAATTTTCTTTTTATTACGGACTACAATTCTTTGGGGTTTTTAGCAACAACTAAATAGATTACAACTCTACAGGAGCACCAGATCTATAATTCAATACTCATCTTACATCCTCAACATCAAATGAGATGAGGCAACAATCCTCAACAGATATCAATCTGCAATAGGTACGTGACCTATCAGTAGTGCAACATGTGTGTGTACGCACCCTACCAGTAGTACATCCCACGTGTATATGTGCCCAAGCAGTACTACAGCCTATGTATATGCTCCCAAATAGTACTACATCCTGCGTATACCTTCTGAGCTATTAGGGTTTATCCTTCAAGATCAACTCAGATCCTCTGCAACCAATTTATCATTTTCTTATGTTTTTCACCATCCAAACTGATCACCAGCCAGTCACAATAAATCCAATCTCTCCAATAGCTTACTCATGATCCACAACCAATGAATATTAATTCTACTCAATCATGCATAAGAAATCAACATGCTATAGCCATTATATCAGTACTGAATCATAAGAGTGTTGCTGACTCCATCAACCAACATAAACCACATCATAGAAATCATACCAAGAATTTCCAAGGCATTCACAACACAATAAGCAATGCTATCCATCAAGACAATAATGTAACCATACCAGTTTATCAGTGATAGATCTGATCCCATAGAGTGCATATTTGGAACCTGCTTCAGTCTTCAACATATTTTCATCAACTCAACCACAAAACTCCATGATTTTTTCACTGTACGCTCCCTATACACTGACAGCCTGCGTACTGTACGCACCTTGTACACTTACAACTTGCATATACGCTCCCTATACATAGACAACCCGCATACACACCAGAAAATAGGGTTTTTTCTATGATTCCAAGAATTTTTCCATCATGATCTCAGACTTGCTGAAACTTCAATGCATCCATGAGATCCTCCCGATCTCTTCTCTCTCAGAATAGATATTCAATCATGCTCAAGAGATCCACACCAAAATTCTCTCATAAGAAGTTCTCCATTTATCCACAAAAAGGATGATTTTCAAGAGTCCATAGCTATCTTATTTATACTTTCATCCTCTAGGTCACTTAACCCATTTCTAGGTCACTTAACCTATTTTTCTTATTTGTAGGGTTAACCACTTTCCATAAATAGAAAGTTCTCCAATACTTTATCATTTAAATAACCTTTCTTGATTTTGTAACTTCTCTTTATTATTTAAATAATCCACCTTGACTTTGTTACTTTACTTTATCATTTAAATAATGATTTTTAGGTCACTTTGACTTCTTTGACCTTGGGGGCTTCAAGCCTTCATATGGGGGTCCTTCAACTTCGTAAGGCCATAAATCTCAAATCATGAGGAGTTATGTGACGTTCCACATACCAGCGGAAATGGTATGACAAGAACCATCCATCTAGGATAGTTTCACCAACAACTTCATTGATGTTCATCTCATTATTCCACATACAAGCATGGGTCTTTCAACCATTTGTTGGAAAATGTTTAATAGGCAGTGTATGCTTGTCATTGATGGCAAGTATAGCAGTGAAGATGGCATGAGTACATGAAGAAAGTAACAGATGGGCACCAGAAGTATTTTGGGAAGACGCTGCAGAAAAAGATCGATAAGATAAGAAGAGATAGTGTAGAGGATTGTTGGCATGTTTAACAAGCAAGGAAGATTAGCAGAAAGGTAGGCAAGGAAGGTCAGCAGAAAGGCAGGCAAAGAAGAAGAACAACAGTGCAGGGATAATGGCATAGAAAGATCGGAAGAATAAACTCCATTTTAGAGTTTCGAATACTGGGAGCTGAAGTGTCGAAACACTTCACCACAAAAGTGCAGAAATTTCGAAGCAATGAAATGTGAATCCCTAAAATCATGAAGCAGGCACATCTACCGGAGGTTTGGATACCAGAAGTTGAATTTTTGAAATGCTTCACCATAGAAGTGCCAAAATGCTAAAGAGGCAAAATACGAAATGATGAAATATGTTGGCTTGACTCCATTTCAGAGTTTCATAGATCGGGACTTGAAGGTGTCAATAACCTACACATAAAGAATGTGAAATCGTGAGAAGATCTGGGCCGTAGGATCTGGGGTAACTACGAAGGACCAATAGGCGTTAGATATGGTGAAGCTTCAAGGAAGATAGGACAGTCGTTGACCGTTGGATCAAGAGGACACGTGGCAAAAGATCAGAGCACCACAAAGACTCCATTTTTTAGTTTCGCAGATCAAGAAATCCAAAGGAAAGAGGTTCAAACTCACGATATGAAAGATCACGAAAATATCTTGACCATCAGATCACCAAGGATTGTGGACCATTGATCAAGCATGAAGAAGGCCTATGAAGTGTCGAAATCACACAAGATCCAAACCATTGGGTCCATAGGACATGTGGCGAAAGATTGTCATGTCACTGACTAGAAATTCAAATGTATGAAATGCTCCAGCCTTTCACCCCTCGAACTCGCGATATCCGAAATCGTGAAATAATCTCAACCATTAGATCGAGGCCAAATATGGACCATTGATCAGGCACAATGAAGGCTCATGGAGTTGCGAAGTCTCGTTAAAATCTTGATCGTTGATCCAAGGGGGAGGCATGGTAGAAGATCAGAGCTTGTCAAAGACTCCATTTCGAAGTTTCACAAATCGTGACTTGGAGTGACGAGAATCTCCATCTAAGGATCAGCAAGATGCGAGATCACAAAAATATCAGGACCGTCAGATCACCAATAACGAGGACCGTTGATCTGAGCTTCATCTCGGAGTATCGCCTATCCTGACTTGGAGTGACAAGAATCTCCATCTAAGGATCAGCGAGATGAAAGATCACGAAAAGATCAGGACCGTCAGATCACCAAGAACGAGGACCGTTGATCTGAGATCCATCTTGGAGTATCGCCTATCGCAACTTGGAGTGACGAGAATCTCCATCTAAGGAATAGCGAGATGTGAATTAAGGATGAGATCTGGACCATTGATTCATCGAGATCATGGATCGTCGATCAGGGTCGTTGAATATCATAAGTTCACAGTGCCTTTTAGCGCAGACAGTGGTCACCACCTGTGGTCATGTAGAGGAGGGAGCTAGAGTAGCCAAGCTCCTTTTCAAGGTTCGTGAAATAAGGATTCAAGGAGACTCAGGTGAGAAAATGCGAAATGTGAAATCATGAAATACCTTTTTTATTAGGCCTGTGGTCACAGCCAAAGTCACATTCTTGAAGGATTAAGGGGAGAGTTATCATATAGCTAGGCTCTATTTCAGAGCTCGTGACATGGAGAGTCAATATGTCTCATCACAGAATCTTTGAATTATGAAAGTGTGAAAAAGATAAATAACGACAATATCCTTCAAAGTTAATTCAATGGTGTAGGTGAATTTGAGCATAATCAGAGGGCTAATCTTTCTCCTCACAATGTAACTGCTAGAAACCATTGATGGTATCTGCCAGAAGATTCGAAGAGACTTCTGTGTGATCGCCAGAGGAGCTGAAGAGTCTCCAGGCTTCTTCCAGTGAATGAAGACTATTCTTAGAGGGGATTGATAGATGGATGAGCATTGAAGTCTGTAATTGAAACAGAAAGGATAATCTTGACTGTGCCGGAGAAGATGAAGAGTCTCAACTACCAGAGAGGCTGAGGAACCTCAGCAGAACACCCTGTGATGTTGGACGCGTGGTGAGAACCACCAGAGAAGCTGAAGAGTTGTGATGATCAGGCAGAGCAGTCGAGATGTGGAGGAGATCGGGTTGGTGTGAGTATGCAGAGGCATTGTGCACATTGCATGCACAAGGTGCATGGAAGCTATAAGTACACGGTACAGAGAAGAGATGTGTGAGTTGTTGTTGTTGTGAGTGATAGAGGTGTAAAGAAAGAGGTGGAGTGCAGCAGCTCAAATACACAGAAGACAAAAGGTGCATTGAAGAGGAATGGTGCACAGAGCATAAAAATCAGAAGAACAGACAGTGCAAGTCACGTGTGTAGGAAGGCAGTGAGGCAGACAGAGCAACGAAATGTAGCAGAATAGTGATGAGTCTAGTAAGCCATTGTTGAACATTATATCNAAGTGGGTGCTTGAACATAGGGAGTTGTAGCTTCCATCTGGTTGCAGCTAGAGAAACTAGGGTAGCAGGGTGGTGCAAGGGAGAAATCTTATTCTCTGTTATACAGGTTGGTGCCTATATGATTGGAAGTTGGTGCTTCCATCCAGTTGGTGCTAGAAACACTCATGGAGTTGGCACTTCCTTCTAGTTGGTGCTAGAGAAACCAAGGAGTTGGTGCTTCCTTCTAGTTGGTGCTAGAGAAACCAGGGAATTGGTGCTTCCTTCTAGTTGGTTCTAGAGAATCTAGGGAGTTGGTGCTTCCTTCTAGTGGGTGCTAGAGAAAACAGAGAGTTGGTGCTCTCAGCAAGTAGCATCTTGCAAAATAGAGGTTGTAGCCTCATTAT
>JASDQU010201612.1:19200-32659 GCA_032191745.1 Picea mariana | reverse complement strand
TCTCCAAATAAAACAATTCTCTTCATGTCTCATTACATTGTTTGAACCCCTTTATATAGTGTTACCATCACCTAAGAACATTCCAGAGGAGGAATCTTCTAGAAGTAGAACCTTCTAAGAAGTCCTCTTACATTTATTATATCTAACTACCCATTTATTATATTTAACTACCATAGTAGGCCTTATTTAATAATATAGTGGACTTAGTCCACCTTACATTGAATGGCCTCCACTATTATCACTATGGGCCTTCTGCCCCCCCACCCCATTACCTCTCTAGTTACCTTACATTCCATCCCCCTTATGAAAGCGTTGTCATCAACGCTTGATGTACAACCATATACCAAGGTCCCATGGATAAGTGTGGACCATAATGCTGAAATAGACTAGAGAAGAAGTGTCCCATTGAGAAATTGAAGCCACCATACTGAAGTAGTCCAACCGCCATTGTAAACTAGGGTCCCATGTCCAATTTCTCATGTGAACCCCACATGGAAGATATCAGCACTCAATAAGCATCTGAAAATGATGCTCCCAATACTAACACCTATCATGTGGATCCAAATAAGAATATTCATCCACATAGTGAGAGATGATCAAAGATGAATCTAGAAGGAACAATAACAATGTAGAATATGTAGGCTAGACGCTGATAACTAGCTTCTGATGTGGGGCATTGATGTTCTCTACAGAAGGTGGAGTAGAGTTATCAAATAAAATTTGGAAGTGGTTGTCATCCCAGAAATGACAACTATCCATATACCAATCATTGCAATCGGTCTCAAAATCATACCAAGCATATATTTCTTGATTAATTTCATATTTGAGATCTGCGATAAGAAACCTCTCCTGCATGTTATCCAAAGAATCTTGAATACTATGAAAACTATCATTGAAACCATCTACAAAGCCATCCTATCTGTCATTCAATGTGTCAAACAATTGGGCTTTGAATGCTTCAGTAATATATAGAATTTCTTTGAGGGTTTGAGAGAAATTATCCATCTGAGAACCCTATGAAATATTTGGTCTCACATCTGTCATGAAAAAACCCATAAAATAGAACAATAAGTTACGGCAGAAAATCACGGTTTTTTCTGGAAAAACCCTAAAAAACTGTTGAATTTAAAATACCCATAACTTCACTCCCCGAACTCTGTTTCGGCTGATTTTTTTTTTAATTGGGTGAAATTGTGAGAGGAACTCAGATATGTAATTTTATTTTTCAAAGTCAGCCTCCATATGCGACAAAAATAAAAAATAAAAATCACACCGCTGTGCACGAAAAAAAATCCTGAAAAATTGCAGATTTTAAAACTTCAATATCTTGACTTCATGGACTCCGTTTCAGATTATTTTGTTTTTAAAATTGGGTGTTTTTATAAGAGGAACTTAGATATACAACCTTTTTCTACAAATTTTTCATATAAATATACCAACAATTTCTGGAATGTTGCGACCCTCTTTTTTTCTTCTCCGAAAAGAAAATCTGCAAAAATAAAAAATATTTGTCCACAATGTCTGCCAAGGAAAGTTCTATGATACCACGTGTTAAGAACCTCAATAGATCTAAAAATATAATCACCACAAATACTGAATACACAATATATCCATAGAGTAATATAGAAGAAACCACAATTTATTATTACCAAAACCCTTGAGGTAGGGAAACACGATACAATGAATCCTATTATGGAAGGGATCCTCTCCTGTTCATTTGTCTCTTTGAGGGGGAATCCTCCTATTGAACTACTGCTCCAAATACAATAATTTTATTCATGTCCCGTTACATTGCTTGAACCCCATTATATAGTGCTATCATCACCTAAGAACATTCTAGAGGAGGAATCTTCTAGAAGTAGAACCTTCTGAGAAGTCCTCTTACATTTATTATATCTAACTACCCATTTATTATATCTAACTACCATAGTGGGCCTTATTTAATAATATAGTGGACCTAGTCCACCTTACATTGAATGGCCTCCACTATTATCACTATGGGCCCTTTGGACCAACCCACTACCTCTCTAGCTACCTTACAATCTTACACATATTTATCATTGGGACTGTCATATTTGTTTTTCCAAACATTCTTGCAACATCTATATTTAACGGAATATCATCTTGTTGATGGGTGAAATTGACCGCTCGTCAACTGGAAGAGTGAATCCGGTCTAGGGTTGTCTAATTAACCCAAGCCGTTTGGACTAATTCACTGTGACGGGTTTAATGGCTCCGTTGGCCAATCTAAAGTCCTAAGGGAAGCGAAAAATAACTAAAAGAAATGCAATAAATTACTAAATAACAATCATTGAAATATATATATATGTACATCTAAATATATATACGCAGTTTATCTAATTAAAATTTATATAATAGTTCTATTTATCATATATACAACATATAGAAATAATGAGTTTTAATCTGAACTCGTAGAAAATCGAATGTAAAATGGTTCTTTTAACGATAGTAATAAAGAAAGAAAAAGTACTATTTTTTTTTATTTGTTTTCTTGTTTATATGCATTCACAAGATCAAATATTAAACTACTTAATCAAACAGGAAAATATAGATAGCGAAAATTATACTATATATAAAAACTTCTATAATAAGCAAGCAAATGAAATAAAAGAATAAACTAACCTATTAATCATTTGAAGAGTATGCGTCCAACTATTTGGGTAAATCATGCATCGGTCCATCCACGAGATAAATCTGTTGTGCATCTTAACACTGTTTGGTGCAAAGGTCAAACTGTGCGTTGACTGATGTATTCAATTAATAAAACAATAAGACGCAAAATAATTATAGTGATATAATAGATCACAAGTGATAACACATGGGATAAATCCTACAGTTACAGCCTGCATTTAATCAATTGACATATGTAAGGTAAAGCTCATAACATGAATTGAAATATCATTCAATTGTTTTGCTAAAACTGAAGCATAAAATCATGAACCATGAAGAAAACTATCTTGACAACCAAACAACATGTGAAGACTAAAGCTATCTGCAGTCATTCAATTACCAAGACAAACAAAATATAGATCATAACCACATTCACAGATGACTAAAGCATAAAGTAAATATTGATTATGTCTAAATTCGAGTATAAATTGTTCATAATAAGCCCTAGGCCGAGATGTCTCTGTTTACAAAATGATAGGTTTATAAAGGCCTCAGGAAAGATAATTGTTTCTATTCCTAAAATCAAATATTTGTTTCAAAAATAAAGGGGGATGCAGTCCAGTTTCAGATAATTTTTATTTTTAAAGAAACGAACACTGGTGACAAACTTGGCAAAAGAAAGCCATGATGTTAAGTTAAAATCTCCAATAGCCTCAATAGGGATGTCAATTAACCCACTTTGACATCTGTATCATATCTAATAAATTTCAAATTAGAACGAAGGACGCTTAGGTCAAAAACAAAATTCATATATGAGAATTTTCTTTTACATGACATTGCTTCACTGCCAGTAGGCCTATTTAGTACCCCAACGAAGTTGTCTTGGCATCATGCATGTATTTACCCACTGCCAGCAGACATGTTCAATGTCCCGGCGGGTTTACAAACACTTCCCACAGCTCTCTGAAACATTATTCAAATTCTGGCATATTTTTTAAAGATATTCAACAGAGCGGGGTGACTCTGAAAATTCTAGTTTTTAACACACCTTGATATATCACGGACCTTAAAAAATTTCGTGTTGTCCTTCATCAAGATCCAAAAATAGATTATTAATAAAACTAATTTTCAAGAACAGAGAGACATCGTTGAGTTTCTCTCTTAAAGAACAGGGACAACGTAAAAAGATTTTTAAAGATGGTCGTGAATACTTTCAAGTGTAGATTGAAACCAAGAAAATGCCTTTCAAACAAAAAGTCATTTTTAACCAAGCTACAATTTTAGAGAAATACAACAATTAATGTTCTGACAACCTTTAGCAGCTATTTTCGAGGGGAAGTATTATGTTTTCTTTGTCTGAGCTATCCCATGGTGCAAGCATGTTTGTTTCAAAAAGAAAGACCGATAAACATAAATGAAAACAAAAACAAACCAGAAAAGAAAAACAAACAGCAAGGAAAAAAGACTAGAAAATATTTACAAAAGGTGCATGGGAGAGTCATCAGGTGAAATAATTTTTGAGAGCTTGGCCATTCACCGGGAAGGTGTCTGACTATCCCTCTAAATTCTGCAGGTGAAAGGAACTGGGACCTATTTTTTCAGCAATTAAGAATGGTCTCAACCAAAGGTTTTGAAACTTAGTATGTTCTCCTTTCCCCTCATGAGGTTTGTCCCACTTAAGGACAAGATCGCCTACCTCAAAATTTCTGTCAGAGGTAGAATTGGAATCAAACCAGTTTTTAGCAATGAGTTGATGTTGATCCAATTTTCGTTTTGCTTGATCCCTTACTTCCTCTAACTTCAACAAAGCGTTAATCCAACTTTCCAAATGAGGACAATTTTCTTCTTGCACCTTCTGTGATAACTGCAAATATGGAAGAAGGACATGCGGTGGAAGAATCACTTTCCTGCTGTAAACGAGAAAAAATGGGGAATTACCAACAACAGTTTTAGGAATTACCCTATCAGCCCAGATTGCATTAAATAGTGCGTTATGCTAGTTTTTATGATTTTTGGAGACTATTCTCTTGATGATCTTGATCAGGTTTTTATTAGTTGATTCCGCCAAAACATTTCTTTGAGGGTAATAACTGGCAGAATATTTTAATTTTATTCCTTTCTCTAAAGAAAAATCACTCATTTCGAGAGATGAAAAATAGGAAGCATTATCAAATACTAGGCATTCAGGAATACTGAAACGAGTGATAATATTTGAATTCAAGAAGGATATTACCTGGCTGATGTTTACAGCTTTCAAAGGTGCAGCCTCAGACCATTTGGTGAAATAATCTATGGTTTTTATGATGTATTTATTCTACTGTGAGGATGTTGGGTTAATTGGGCCTATAATATCGAGGCCCCATTGCTGAAAAGGGAAGTCTATCGAATCTGGTTGCAGCGGGAATGTTGGTTTCTGCACTCGTCCAAATGCCTTTTGATAGAGTACACACTTGCAGCATAAGGCATGGGCATATTTGAAAAGAGTAGGCCAATAATAACTTTCTCTTAATACTTTGTGGGCAGTGGTGTCTCCATCGAAATGCCCACCAGCTTCCCCTGCATGTAATTCCAATAAGACCTTTTTTGCTTCATCTTTTTCAAGACAACACATAAGTATTCCATCGAAATTTTGGCAAAACAAAATACCATTTACCAGCTGAAAAGAAGAATATTTTAATCTCATTTCTCTCCTCTTTTTTGGATCAAGGTGCTGGGGAACTAATCTGTGCACAAGATAAAACTTGATGTCATCGTACCAAGGACTAGTAAGGTTTTGCGCACAACAGATTTGATTTTAATTGTGTTGATCTTGAATTAACATATCATTTTCATTTTACTGTCCTATAGCTGAATCAACAACCAATTTACATAAACCTTGGCCTCTAACGATTTGTGCTGGGGTAATTTCTATGTCGTATTCTTGTAAGGAGTCGACCTAGTTTGCCCTATTTTCACCCAGTTCTTTCTGTACTAACAAATTGTTTACAGCAAGGTAAGGGACAATGATTTTCGTCCTGGATTTCAGTAGATAAGATCGGAAGTGTTTTACCTCTTTAAAAACAGCATAGGCCTGCTGATCTACTCTGGTTAATTAAGTTCTACTCCCTTAAAGGCTAAGCTCATAAAGGCAATTGGGACTTCGTTGTTTTCAGCATTTTTTTGGGTTAGGACAGCAGCATAAGACCGATCAGAGGAAAATGTGTAGAGGGTGAATTCTCGCGAAAAATAAGGGCTCATTAGAGAAGGAACGTCTACTATAGCCTTTTTATTGAGTCAAAAGCCTGACTTTCTAAAGGTCCCCAATGGTACTGTACATCCTTTTTTATTAAATTTTGTAATGGTTTGACCATTTCTGAAAAGTTGGGGACGAACCTCCTAATAAAGTTTATCTAACCTAAGAAATATTGCATGGATTTTTTAGAAGAGGGAGGGGGCAGTTTTGAAATGACTTGGGTCCTTTCAGGGTCAATAATCATCCCTTCATTTGATACAATGAATCCAAAGAGCTTACCTTGTTCTACTGTGAAGATAGATTTTTTAGGATTTAACGAAATGTTGTACTTACGACATCGCTGTAGAACAGATATTAGTTGAGCTAGATGATATCCTTTATTTTTTGAGAAGATAGTGACATCATCTAGATAAACTACTATAGATTGATTTATTAAGTCACAGAAAACGATATCCATCACTCTCTGAAAAGTGGCACCGACATTTATGAGCCCAAAGGGCATCTTTCTATAAGCGTAGGTACCCCATGGAGTACGAAAAGTGGTTTTGAGCTGATCTGGGGGAGACATAAGGACTTGGTTATACCCTGAAAAACCATCAAGCAATGATAATATTTCAAAACCAGATACTTGTTGAAGGATCTATTCTATGGGAGGGACAGGGTAGTTGTCTTTATCAGATGCTCAGTTTAAATTTCGGAAATTGACACATAGTCGGATTTCACCACTCTTCTTCTTTACAGGGACAAGATTAGAGACCCACTAGGTATGTCTTACTGGGAAGATTATTTTAGCATTCAAGAGTTTGTTTAGTTATTTCTTGACTATTGGTTCAAGTTTTGGGTGCATCTTTCTTAATTTCTGTAGAAAAGGTTGGATTTGGGGTTTCATGGGGATAATGTGTTGCATGATGTTAGGATCAAAGGTTTTTAAATCATCGTATGTCCAAGAAAAGACATCTTTAAATTTCTTAAACAACTTAATAAATGTTGTATTTTCTTGCTCAGAACATCCCAACCCCAAATTGATGCACTGTGGGTTATCTTTAGTTCCTAGATTTACTTTTTCATGTGTCAAGGAAGAACTATTCGTTTTACAATTCACTAATTTTCTGAATTTATCGTGAAGATCATAAAATTTTTCTAATCTAACCATAGATTTTGGGATAGATTTTATCATATCCGATGTAGATTTCGGGGATCTTGGATCTGGTATTACCGTAAAATCTTGAAGGTTTTCTTCGTGGGTACCTTCGTCGATGACTGCACCTTGGAAAGTCCCTTCCATGTGCAGAAAACTGATGATCTGTTGATCGTCATCGAAGACTCTCCAATTTGTGATGTTGTCCAGGATGGATGGTCTGAACAACAACTCGATGGAAAACACATTCAAAGAAAGGCCTTCTGCAGGAAAAAATTTTGAGGCGACATTAGCTAACAAATCAACCTCATAATTATTCAATCTGGGAATAGAATTAATATTAAACGTAGAAAACTTGTTCATTAAATTCCATACCTCAGTCTGATAGCTTTTCAGGTGTGGAGATAGATAGTGGATTGAATTTGTTACCTGTCTAACCACAATTTATGAATCACCAAAGACAGTCAAATTCTGAATCCTCAAATCTAATTCTTTTATGAGACCTTGCAGTGGTGCCTAGTATTCGACCATATTGTTTGTGCATTCAAATTCTAACTGGCAAGCGATCAAATTTTTGTTACCTGCTGGATCAATGAGCACACACCCTGCACTAGCCCCTTCCTTAGATTTAGATCCATCGAAGTAAAGAGACCAGATTTGATTTTCGTCAGGTGCATGTGACCACTGAGAGAAGGCTATTGACTGTGTGCATGTCAAAATTTCAGATTGTTGTTCCAGGTTAATAATGGTAGAAGTTTCAGCCATGAAATTGCCGAAAAAAGTGTCCATCCCCTGTATTTCAAGGGAATTGGCAGAAGCAGTGAATGGTTCATTAGGATCACTTAAATCGGTTACAGTGAACTTAAGATAATGATCACGATTTACCTTGATTATGTTAGGCTTTCCATTCTTGGGCAGCCACAAGTGAGACCAATCCATTGCAAAATAACCATGTGGTTGTTCAGACCAATCTCTACTTAAAAAAAAAACCATATACTTCTGGGATATCTATGACAATAATTTCAATAATTTGATGGACTTTCAGATTAGATGATAATCTGATAAGAACATTTTTTAATTCACCTATTACTTTAACACTAGTTCATTCAAGATGAATAATCTTCAGGCTGGAAGGTTGAACTTTGGCATTGATTTTTTGGTAGACAGACCAAGGCATAACGTTTGACGATGCACCTGAATCTACCATACAGTTATGTACATTCCTATTGAAAATTTCAAAAGTCAACAAAAAGGGTGGGACATTTCTACGAGTATTAACAACAGAAGTTTGTTGTTTTTTAGTCACAGCCCCTGAAACTAGTTTATCTACATTTGTTACACTTTTTACAGGAAGGTCTCTTTTATCAGAAGACTCTGATGTCATTTTGGCGGAGAACTTTTGAGGTGTTTTGGGGTTGTTTTTAACAACTTTGTTGTTGTTTGGATTGTTGTTTTTGTTGTTTTCTGCAATATTTTGCAGAAGAAAAGGGAATTTTAGTAATTCGTAAACAGAAATGTTATCTCTAAGTTTTTTTAGATCCTCAATCAAATCATACCCTAAACTTGGGGCTGCTGAATTATGTTTATTTTCAATTGATTTAGACTATTTTGGAGGTGCATTAGTTACGATTTTAGAAGAAGATTTATTTGTTGTCTTGCTCCTGGTATTGTAAGGATGCACTGTTTCGAAATTAGCTTGAAAAATGCTATCCGAAAAATGCCCAAAAATGTTGGGAGAGGATTCATCCTCTTCCACTATCTCTTGTCCAGCCATGTCTTCAGGAATCTTGGGAGGGATCAAGTTATCATGTGCCTCTAGAATCATCTAAATAACAAATTATAAGCTTTCTAGATTTAGGCCTTCAAAATTTGAGTTAGGCTGGTTTGTGGGAAAAGGCTTTCTAAAAGGGGGTTTGTAAGGCCCTTTTCTTGAAGAAGCTTCTTCAGCTGATCTTCTCAAATCTATGACCTGATTAGACAACTTTTAAATGACCTTCTGTAAGCTTTCTAGATTCAAACTATCTAATTGAGTTTTGTTTTGGGGAGGTCTAGGAAGAATTTCAATTTTCTTCTTGGAGGCTGAAGTAGTCTCTGCCTCGTTACAGACATTGTCTTTTAGGCTGAGAATATCTTTCTCTATTTGAATCACCTCTTCAAAGGCTTCTAACAATGTGTCTTTCTTGGACCTTTTTACCCAAATGGATATGTTTTGGTGTAAGGCTTTCATGTAATATGCGACGATAAGATTTTCGGCAGGCATCGAGTCCGTGGGGATTCGATTATTTAATGTTAGGAACCTTTGATTAAAGTCTTTTATCTTTTCTTTGGTGTTCATCTTTAAACTAGAGAGTTCCATGACTAGGACTTCAGAAGATTTGTTGTCTCCGAATTTCTCAAGGAAACAGGACTCGAATCTATCCCATGACACGATGGTGTGCGGTTGTTGGGAAAAGTACTAGGTAGAGGCATTGCCTTCAAAGGTGTAAGGAAACAGTCTGCACACTACGTCTTTGTGTTCAACACTATGGAGCCTGATGGCTAGCATGAATTTTTTGATATGATCCTCAGCAATTTGCTTGGAATCTGGGTCAAATTTGGGGAGCCATTTATCTGGATGTTTAGGCAAAGGATGCTGGGGCACAGGTATGGCCACTGCATCTTGATCAAGTCAAGGTCTGGAAAGATTGTTTGGATTGGCCATAGGTGTGGGTGGTGTCGAAGGCTGAGATGAAGAACTGCCTTCGTTTGATGATTCTTCTTCTGAAGAAGAAGGAGATGAAGGGGGTAGTGATGGTGGAATACCGGATCCTCCTAGTGCAGAAGTGAGGATGTGATCTAGATCTGCAGGGTTTAGGGTAAGATCAATACCTTCAAGTTGCTCCCTAATATCAGAGAAGTCTAATGGTTGGTTCAAAGGCCAACCTAGTTTTCTGATACAAGCCAAGGCACTGTGCGTCCTTATGAGGGATTGATGAACAATTTCTTATACATCGGCCCCTGGGGGGTTTGGAGTTACCGGTTCAATGGTGATTCGTGGATTGTCATTTGATGTGCTTGTTGTTTGAGGGACAATGTTGTCATCAGAATGACTTATTGTTACTATAGGTGAGCAGGTAGGTGGGGGAGGAGTCTTGCGACCTCCTCATGCCATTAATAGTATTCATCCCTCCTTCTAGTGCCATTTGTTGAAGGGAAAAATTGACCGCTCGTCAGCTGGAAGAGTGAATCCGGTCCGGGGTTGTCTAATTAACCCAAGTTGTTTGGATTAATTCACTCTGACGGGTTTAATGGCTTCGTTGGCCAATATAAAGTCCTAAGGGAAGTGAAAAATAACTAAAATAAATGCAATAAATTACTAAATAACAATCGCTGAAATATATATATATATGTACATCTAAATATATATACGCAGTTTATCTAATTAAAATTTATATAATAGTTCTATTTATCATATATATAACATATAGAAATAATGAGTTTTAATCTAAACTCATAGAAAATCGAATGTAAAATGGTTCTTTTAACGACAGTAATAAAGAAAGCAAAAGTACTATTTGTTTTTTATTTGTTTTCTTGTTTATATGCATTCACAAGATCAAATATTAAACTACTTAATCAAATAGGAAGATATAGATAGCAAAAATTATACTATATATAAAAACTTCTATAATAAGCAAGCAAATGAAATAAAAGAATAAACTAACCTATTAATCATTTGAAGAGTATGCGTCCAACTATTTGGGTAAATAATGCATCAGTCCATCCATGAGATAAATCTGTTGTGCATCTTAACACTGTTTGGTGCAAAGGACAAACTGTGCATTGACTGGTGTATTTAATTGATAAAACAATAAGACACAAAATAATTACAGTGATATAATAGATCACAAGCGATAACACATGGGATAAATCCTATAGTTACAACCTGTGTTTAATCAATCGACATATGTAAGGTAAACCTCATAACATGAATCGAAATATCATTCAATTATTTTGCTAAAACTGAAGCATAAAATCATGAACCATGAAGAAAACTATCTTGACAACCAAACAACTTGCGAAGACTAAAGCTATTTGTAGTCATTCAATTACCAAGATAAACAAAATATAGATCATAACCACATTCACAAATGACTAAAGCATAAAGTAAATATTGATTATGTCTAAATTCGAGTATAAATTGTTCATATTAAGCCCTAGGTCGAGATGCCTCTGTTTACAAAATGATAGGTTTATAAATGCCTCAGGAAAGATAATTGTTTTTTTTCCTGAGATCAAATATTTGTTTCAAAAATAAAGGGGGATGCAACCACCCTGATCCTACTAAATACTCCAAAACTAACAACAGTTCATTTTTGTTTATTCAAAATACGTCATAGATACGACTGGAAGATCTTAAGAGTGCCTCAGATCAATTTTGAAATCATGGACCCCTGAATATCCTGAAAGAAAAGGAAAATAGGAAGATTTCATATATGTTTTCTGTCATTAATTTACACAATTCGAATTTACATAACTGGCTACAAAATCTTGCGATTCTGTAGCTAGTTATAATAGTAAATGAAATCTCATTTTATTTAATGAATAAAACAGACTAATTTAATAATGAAATATAGTTTATTCAACAAACCAATAATCCAACTTAAGAATGAAAACAAACATGCTATTAATTTAAAAGATCATACCTCTAACCATGCAATCAAATCGTATCATGAAACCTTGGAATTTATGATGGCTGTAGCAGCCTCAACGTTTTTAAATATCACATGACCTGTGGTCTTCAAACATTTTTCCTTTCCATGAATAACTAACTCGAGCCTCAAGTTTTCACTCGTTAAAACATCCACCTGATCTTTTAAAGCCTTAACCTGTGACTGTAGAACTGGGATATCAGTATAATATCTATCAATCCATGATAGACAGACCTCACACTTTGACTATGTGGCGGTTGCATTAGAAAAAACAAGATTGTGGACCGAAGCACCCTCCATACGAATAGTAGATTCATTGCAAAGATTGACACCAGGAAACTCTGGATTGTCTTTCAAACAGAGAGGTAAATTATCGACAAATTTATAGGGTCGATCAAGGTGTGGCTCGAATGACAAAGGATCTTCCTCTGCAAGGAATCTCTCAATTTCAGAGTCTGAGATTTCGTGAACTTCAATCATATTGATTGAACTCGGATGAGAATTCATCTTGTTACGAAGACTCCATGATATCAATCTTCCATCCCTTTTGTTTTTAAAATTGATATCAATATTACTCTTAAATCTCTTTCCTATAGGTTTCTTTACATTTTTAACACAGTCATTTGGATGTGAAATCTGTTGATTGGCCTATTGAATAACCTTGGGATAGATCAAGGGTTCATTGTTAGGGGAAGAGACACAAGTCTGGGGAGGTGAGAGAGATTATGTCGGGTGGACAAGGGTTTCCTCAACTACAAGTTTATCTACCTCCCCCATATCAGGGTTACCATAGCCATTTCGGGTTATAAACGAATCCCAGCTATCATTCTGTGACTCTAATTGATGTATGAGCAGGATTTTAACTAGGCCATGATGAAACAGGCTAGAGTCTGACCAGTGTTTCTTATATCTTTTTCCCATTTCATAAAGGCTCCTGAGTAAGTAATATGACATATTCAAAGGGAAATCCATACAACTCATAAGCAAAAGAAAATGGTACAAAAATACAAGCCTGAAACGTCCCTCACAGGTAACAAATTGCTTTATCACAGCGAGTAAATCATGCCACCGAGATTTTAGGAATGAAATGGGCATACCTTTATCACATCTTGTTATTTTCTAAGATGTAAACAGCAGGGTGCAAGGAACTTGTAATGTCCCCACTTTGGGACATCATCACAGTGTAGAGATTTATGATGACCAGAGTAGCCAGATGGATGTTATAGTGAGTACATGGGTATTTGAGAGGCATTGTGGGGTCCAGCTTGTATTGATGATCATATTCCATCATTATGAGCCATTCCGCATAGGTTGTCTTTGTTTTCGTTGCATTCCGACGATTTCCATGATTTTGACTATTTTAAGCTATAAGTCAATGGAATTCACTGAAGAGGTCATTTTGGGCACATTACTTGGAGGAACCTCTCAGTGTAATAGCTCTTTGGAATCAGAAGGAGAAACATTACAGGATGGGATGGCTAGAAGTGACCTTCAGTGGCCAGGGAAGCCACAAGGAGAGATAAGGAGCTTTTCAAAGGTAAAAAGGTTAATTAATTAATTAAAGTGATTTAATTAATCAATTAAATATTAAGAAAATGAAAGTCACTTTGGAGGGACAAGGTGAGCCAAAAAGTATAAAGGAAAGGCAAGGGCCTCTTCTCATTCATTCATGTATGATCTTATTTTGATTTCTGGCTTCTAGCTAGTGAGCCCAATATTGGGGGTTTTGAGGGTTTTGACATAACAAACCCTAGAGGATGATTCGGT
>JASDQU010201612.1:7108-19100 GCA_032191745.1 Picea mariana | reverse complement strand
CAGGGTGTTGACTCCCTTCAATGAACAACGTGTGTCCGCCTGTCTATTCTACGGGCACACCTTGCGATTTTTCCATGTGTTCCTCACACTCCACTTCACCACTTCATGTCTTGGAGTTCCCAAGTCTTGGGCTCTCACCTTGTGAACCTCTGAATTTTCCTTTCATGACTTTGCGAGCCTTGATGCAAAACCTTCAACCCTTCAACTCACGAAACCCTGAAATGAGATTTCATGAGGGATCCAACGGCCCTGGCTGACTTGGATCCTACAGCCTGATTTCTTCTGATCTTATACTTGAGGAAAGCTCACCATAACGTACCTACTTCTCTGCAAGATCTAATGGCTCTTGTGACTTCATGAATTCTTTTCAAAGAATTCCGATCGTCCGTTTCTTCCTAGACAATTCCTGTGAATTTAACCAAGTATTTCTCTGCGGAACTTACCCACCTGCAATGCAAACTTGCTATGCCTCCTTTCAATGCCTCAAGGCACCAACTTTCTATGATTTTCTTCAACAACTGTGAAGACCCTATCCCTCTTGAGTTTTCTCCAACTCCAAGTCTTAAATAAGACTCCCGCACGCACTCCTTGTAGCAAATCCTTCAATTACTTCAAAGAATTGAAGTCCTTCGACTCTGCGCACCCCCTGCAGCAGTAGTCCTTCAACAATTTCTTAGGTTCACAAACTCTAAGACTTTACTTGGCCTGCACACTCCTTGCACGGCTCCTATGCTCAACTTGCACTTCTGCAAGAATGAGAACAACATTAACTTTCCTGAGCTTTCAAAGATAAAACTCTGAACTCTTGTCAACGCACTCCTTGTGGACAACTTCACTACACTCCTTGTAGGAACTCTTGCTCAGATAGAGAAACAATTGAAACTCATTCCTTACTCTCTCTCGGACTTCAAACACAAAGCATGAAATCATATACACAACATATAAAGAAAATGTATAACAGAAAGTAAACATCCATGCGCATAACATTCAACAGGCATACAGAGAGAACAAATACAGCACCATAAATTTGAATCAAAGCTCTTTCTATTAATTCAAATCTTTGTACATGGGTGTTTTCAACTACAACTCTCTGCTCTCTTCTCTATGCTCTATGCTCATAATAATCTTACAACTATACAATGAGGGTGTCTATATCTCGTTTCCCTCTTGCACTCTAAAACTATCTAATCTAGAATTAAATTCTATCTACCTACATTCATTACACATAAAGGCTCCTATCTACTATGGACGAGAGTGGATCACTCAAGGTCCTTTTACAATAATACAAGCATGCCTCCACTTAATGACTTCATTGATATTTCAAAATATTTTCAAAAAATGTGCTCGATGCTTTCCCAGTTGTCTCTTATCTCCACGTTGTCTCGCTGCTGGCTATGCTTGCACACCCTTGTGATGCTCCTGCATCATACTTCCTTGCTTGAAAATTTTCATGGGCTCCTATCCATGAGCTCGCACACGGTTTGTCCATGCTTCTGGATTTATGCTTCGTTCTCCCAGCTGGCATCTTCAACTGGATGGCCCTTCCACTTGACCAAATACTCAAAGTACTTCTTTCGCCTGGTCCTCTTACCAACTCTTTTGTCCAGTTTGCGCTCCATCTGCGGCTTTTCTACAATTGGCATCTGTTTAGTCCACTGAACCTCTGGTTGTTCATTACTTGTCCCTGCCTCCTCAACTTTATAAGGGTACAAATCCAAGACATTGAATATCGGAGAAATTTTGATCCCATCAGGTAATTCAATCTCATATGTATTCGCCCCAAATTTCTTCAAGACCTTACATGGTCCGATTTTCTTCATCTTCAATTTATTATATGTTCCACTTGAGGAACCTTTCCTTTCTCAAATGTGCAAGGATCAAATCACCAACTTCGAACCGAAGTTTTCTCCTGTGTTGATCTGATCTCCATTTATATTCTTGGTTCGAACTCTGCAATCGTTCCTTCACCTGGCTGTGAAGTTCCTTCATCGCCTCTGCGAAATCTTCTGCACTAGCACTCCTAGTCGCAATCTGTTCTGAATATATTAGCTTAGAAATTCCTCTCGGTTGCATGCCATAAACAATTTGAAATGGATTATGTCCTGTGCTCCTATTAAGCGAGTAGTTATAAGCAAACTCTGCCTATGGTAATATGTTCTCCCACTAACTGTGGTGTTTTGTCACCAAACTCCTCAGCAAGTCTCCCAAACTCCTGTTCATGACTTCTGTTTGTCCATCTGTCTGAGGATGATAAGCTGAACTAAATGACAAGTTTGTTCCCAGCATATTCCATAAGGTCCTCCAGAAGTGTCCTACGAACTTAGTGTCTCGATCCGAAACTATGCTCCTTGGTAAGCTGTGAAGTCAAATGACTTATTTGAAAAACAGATTCGCAATGTGGGTTGCATCACTAGTTTTTTGACATGGAATGAAATGTGCCATTTTGGAAAATCTATCCACCACCACAAAGATTGATTCAAGTACTCTTTGTGTTCTTAGCAACCCCAATATGAAGTCCATGCTGACTGCATCCCACGGCCTCTCAGGTATGGGTAATGGTTGATAAAAACTTGCATTCTACCTCTTTCCTTCTGAATATTGACAAATTCTGCATCTGTCCACAAATCTTTTGATGTTTTCTCGCATTCCTGGCCAAAAATATGAATCATTCAACTTTGCGAACATCTTTTCATGACCGAAATGTCCAGCCAATCCTCCACTATGTTTCTCCTTTAGCAAATTCTCCCTCATGGAGCATTTTGGAATACAAAGTTGATTACCTTTAAGCAATAATCCTTCCTGGATCATGTATTCTTCCCATTGGTTTCTATCCCTGAGAATTGGATTCTCAGTTTCTTCATACACCTCTTTAAAATATGGATCATCTCTGTACATGTACCTAAGATCATCGAAACCTAATGTTTTGACTATGAACTCCTGCAATAGCAAACATTTCCTGCTCAAAGCATCAACAAATTTGTTAGCAGTTCCAGAAATATGTTTAATCACAAAAGTGAAATTTTGCATATATTCAATCCATTTAACATGTCTTTGATTCAACTTCTCATGTTGAGTCACAAACTGCAATGCACGATTATCACTATACAAGACAAACTCCTTAGGAATTAAGTAATGTCTCCATTTTTTTAATGCCTGAATAATAGCATAGAATTCCTTATCATACGTAGAGTATTTCACTTTGGCTTCATTTAGCTTCTCGCTGAAATATGCTATCAACCTATCTTCTTGACTCAAGACTGCCCCTATTGCAAATCCACTTGCATCGCATTTTATCTGAAATGTCTTTTGGAAATCAGGCAACACCAGAATTGGTTGTTCCGTAATTTTCCCTTTTAGAAAATTAAAACTTTTCTCAGCATCTTCTGTCCAGTGAAAATACTTATGTCTCTTCTTCACTATGTCCATCATCAGTGCACTAATTCCATTGAAATTCCTAATGAATTTCCGATAGAAACTAGCCAATCCATGAAAACTTCAAACTTCAAAGATATTCTTTGGTGATGGCCAATTCTTAATTACCTCCACCTTATCTAGATCTATCCTCAACTTATCTACAGAAATAACAAACCCCAAATAAATGAGCTCCATCTTCATGAATGAGGTTTTCTTCATGTTTATCAGCAACTTCTCCTGTTGTAACCTCTTCATCACTATAGCCAAATGTTTTAGATGCTTTGCCTTTGTTTTACTGAAAATCAGTATGTCATCAAGATACACAATGACAAATTTTCCGATGAAATTATTCAGAACTTCATTCATCAACCTCATGAAAGTACTTGGCGTGTTCGTTAGAAAAAATGGCATAACAAGCCATTTATACAACCCTTTGTTAGTCTTGAAGGTTGTCTTCCATTCATCACCTTCCCTCATGCAAATCTGGTGATATCCACTTTTCAAATCAATCTTCAAAAAAAAAAATTGCTCCACTCAAGAAATCCATCAAATCATCCATCCTTGGCAATGGAAATCTGTACCTGATGGTTGTTTTGTTGATTTCCCTCGAGTCAATACACATCCTCCAGCCTCCGTCTTTCTTCAAATTGAGTACTGTCAGAACAGCACACAGACTCAATCTTTCTCTGACCAAACCTTTGTCCAACAAATCCTGGACTTGTCTTTTGACTTCATTCTCCTGCGGCGTTAATCTATACGCTGCTTTGTTTGGAAAACTAGCTCCAGGTATGAGATCGATTTGATGACTTATACTTCTAATCGGTGGCAATGAACGAGGTAGTTCATCCACTACTATGTTAGTGAACTCTTCCAACAGTTCCTGAACCTCTTTTGGTAAATCATCTACCCTTGTGCTGGTTAAAACAATCTTTGGCTTCCTAACCACAATGAATTGTGGTTCCTCCTTCTTCTTAACCTTTGTAAAAGGTTCCTTCCCACTCATGAGAAGTATAGTGTTGCTCACCTCCGGTTTTATTTCTTTATCTTTGATCGGCAACAACATGTGAGTTCTCCCATTTTTCTCTAGGGTGTATGTGTTCATCCTCCTATCATGAATCACATTTATGTTATATTGCCATGGTCTACCCAACAATAGATGAAAAACATCCATAGGAATAACATGACAGAGTATTTCATCTTTATACCATCCTATTTTAAACTGAACTAAACATTGCTTAGTGACATTTACCTGATGTCCTTTTTGCAACCACGAAACTCTGTATGGGCTTGGATGATCAATCATCTCCAGCTCCAGTTTTTATACCATCTCTATTGAAATGAGATTATCTGTGCTACCACTATCTACAATAACTTTACATTTCCAGTCTTTGGTTTTGCACGTAGTCCAAAAAATTATGTTTCTTTGGACTGAACTCTCCACCTCCTTCTCTAGTGTCAAAAGAACTTTTCGCATCATCAACGATCTTCCACCTTCAGCATCCTCTGCCTCAGCATTTCTCCTTTGTGCTTTGGCGATGTGAGTCTCTCCTTCCTCTTTCTTCTTGTCTGGACATTCATAACACTTGTGTCCAACCTTTCCACACAAGAATCATTTTATCACTCCACCTCTTCCTCTTCCTCTACCTCTAGTATGAGGAAAAATGTTGTTATCAACATACACTCCTCTCTAATCAATATATTGCCTTCTCTATCTAGAATATTGCCCTTTCTGTGAGCATCCACCTCTCTCAATCTAAGGTTTCTTCCATTTTTCCTTAGGCTTCTGATTTCTATCTTAGATGATTTATTTTCCCCTGGCTTGACTTTTGCCTCGGCCTCTTTGACCTTGTCTTCGACTCAGCTTCTCTTCCACCTTTAGAGCCAGTTGATAAGCATCTTCCACCGTTCGGATGGTCATCATGCTCATATCATCCTGAATTTCGTATCTCAGGCCATTCATATACCTGGCAACCTTTTCATCATTACTTTCATGATGACCTGCTCTGATGTTTAGCCTGTAGAACTCTTCAGTGTACTCCTTTACTGTCATCAGCTTCTGTCTCAAATTTTGCATTCTCCGAAACAGAGTAATCTGGTAATCTCTGGGAATGAATTTCTCTTTCATCTTTGCAATCATCCTATCCCAACTCTTGATTTCCTGCTTACCTTGGCAGTGTTTGTCATCTTGCAGTTCATCCCACCACAATGTTTCATGTCCTTTAAGTCTCGTGAAAACATGTTTGACCTTCTTGTCTTCTTTGACGTCTTCATAGTCAAAATATGTGTCCAGATCTCTAATCCAGTCTAGAAGCTCTTCAGAATTCAAGTTTCCCTCATAAACTGGAATGTCCATTTTGGCTCTTGCACTCATTCTTGCAATAGCTCTAATCAAGCATTCATTTGTTGCATCCTCTGCTGCAATTTCTTCCTCTTCATGTCCAGCGTCATCTTCACTTTCGAACTCACTGACATCTCCAATATCAGTTCTGTGCCTTTGTTTTATTTCCACATCCACAAGTCTGGTGCAAATGTCATGCAAATCTCTTTCAACTTCTGGATTCTGCACCTACCCACCCCTTCCTTCTGGTATTTCCCTATCCTTTGGTAGATTGGGTGTTTGCCTGTCTCTTCTCCTCAGTGGCATGGCTGAAATTCCTTCTTTCTTTTCCTACCTGAAATATAAAAACAAGAATCAAGCTCTGATACCAGATGGTGCAAACGCAGACCCTCTCAACCCTTCTAGCTATGTCTGCTCTCAGGATTGTTCTTTTAACCCCTTTGAGCCAGATCGGCTCTTTCGGATTCCCTGTGGGGATCTCCTTTCAAATCGATCCACAGGTCCTTCTCGTAACTCGCAATCTCATGAGTTCATGAGTCATGACTCCTGACTCTTCCTCTCTAATCATGCGATGCCCAAGATTGTGAAAAGGATATAGCTCTTCCTCTGTTAGCGCCTTCCTCACACAATTGTCGGCTAGGCTAAGCGCTATCTCCTCTCGCCTCTCGCACCTTCGCAAGTTCAAGTGTCCAAACTTGATACCTCCCTTTTACGAACCCCTGAGACACGAAAATTCAATGGGGTGTTGACTCCCTTCAATGAACAACGCGTGCCCACCTGTCTATTCTATGATTCTGCCATGTGTTCCTCACACTCCACTTCGCACTTTGCCACTTCATGTCTTGGAGCGCCCAACTCTTGGGATCTCACCCTGTAAACATCCATGAGCATAACATTCAACAGGCATACACAGAGAACAAATATGACACCATGAATTTGAATCAAAGCTCTTTCTATTAATTCAAATCTCTGTACATGGGTGTTTTCAATTACAGCTCTCTACTCTCTTCTCTATGCTCTATGCTCATAATAATCTTACAACTATACAATGAGGGTGTCTATATCCCATTTCCCTCTTGCGCTCTAAAACTGTCTAATATAGAATTAAATTCTATCTACCTACATTCATTACACATAAAGGCTCCTATCTACTATGGACGAGAGCGGATTGCTCAAGGTCCTTTTACAATAATACAAGCATGCCTCCACTTAATGACTTCATTAATATTTCAAAATATTTTCAAAAAATGTGGTCAGTGATTTTCCAACTGTCTCTTATCTCTGCGTTGTCTCACTGCTGGCTATGCTTGCACGCCCTTGCGATGCTCCTGCATCAATTCCTATGTCGAGAAAAACCAAAAATAAATTTTATCTTTTGGTAGCTAAATGGCTTTTTCACAGTGTAATGAGTCATCGAAAGCTTTCATTTTCGCGGCCAAAAGAGTGGATACAGAGCAAAAGAGTCATTGAATGTGCAGAAGAGTCCAAAAACATCTTATTTCTGCCCAGATCATGGTTTCTTGATTCCAGGACGCATGGGAATGATCATAAATAAAGGGTAATAATTAGGAGAATACATATCATCTTCCTAATCAGGTTTTGAAGACTATTGGGTTGTGAAAAAGGTACAAATATCCTCCTTATTCACACAGTTTGTGATACAATCTTGAGTGACTTTTCTGTTAATTAGGGATAAATAGAATAGAAAATGATTAATATGTCTTCTAGTGATATTACTGAAGTCATGATGAATAAATTCTAAAATACGGTTGGAATTGTTTGATTTTGTTATGGGATTGGTTAAATATTGTCAAAACCGAAATAGCAAAGGATATCTTGAAAATACGTGAGCCATTGGAGATTAAAGACTTTTGGTGCAAAATAAGTTTTAAAGATGATTCAGTTTCCTATATTGTAACTTTATAATAGTAAAGCAATCCTAAGGATCTTTCGATCCTCAGGATGGCTTGATTTACTCATATTATTGTATATATAGAGGATAATAGATCCTAAAAGACAATCTAAGAATTACGTTCAAGTATTCAGACTCAGAGTTACTCTGCACAAGTCGTTTTTGCGAATGATGTACCAGCTATGAAGTTAATAAAATATTTGATCATTTTCACCATTTCTATATATTGAGTTTCTCGTAGCAGTGCTTCTAAAGACCAAGGGCCCAGTCTAAAGGAGATATTGTTTCTGCTGTAATTGTATCAGTTTGATTTATGTTTTACGATTCAATTCCCTTTCACAATAGTTAATATGAATGCATAAGCATGCTAATGATTTCATACGGTTTTCATACATAAGATAGATATCTCTCTTGAGTGTCAATGATTGTTGATTCCAATTTCCATTAATGTAGTTTTCTCCTTGAGAGTTGCTCACATTTTCATACGCATTGTTCCTTTTACTTAAGATTCGCATTAGTTGTTCCTTTTGAATAGGTTAAATTGTTGTTCCTTTCAATTAAAGTTACAATTGTCGTTCCTTTCAGTTAAAGTTACAATTGTTGTTCCTTTCCATTCAGTTATGATTGTTGTTCCTTACGATTAGATTACAATTGCAGTTTCTTTCTATTAGAAT
Organism: Picea mariana; assembly: GCA_032191745.1. Lineage (NCBI taxonomy): Eukaryota > Viridiplantae > Streptophyta > Pinopsida > Pinales > Pinaceae > Picea > Picea mariana. Next base: position 10,762 of record JASDQU010201612.1, on the reverse strand, counting down.
AGTTCTCTATTTCCTTTCCAACAATTCAATTCCTAGTTAATAGTCAATTATGCAAGTATTTACTCAAATTCAATCATTTCTTTTCAGTTAAATGAATTTAGCAAGTTAGCTAGTTCCTTTTCATTCACAACATGTTAGCAATTAGACTTCAATTCTGTTACGTAAGATCTTAATCTTAGAATCTTTAAATGAACATTTGAGGAACTTGATTGTGGATAAACTCATGTTTTCTTTAGCTACACGATTTTATCCTCTACAAGCTATCTACATAGACTTTGGTAATGTTATTGAGATAAAAGATGAATCCTCGGGTTGATAAATTAATGTTAAAACTAAGGTTGTTTTAGGACATCTTTAGAGCCCAACATTTTGGCACCATTGCCGAGGAGAATGTCAAAGGTAGCATAGATTGTGCCTCTGGAGGACGAGGTATTGAAGACGGAAGGTAAGAACATACACAGGAAATAAGTAAGATTATTATTCCAACGCCTACCTCCAGCTAACGCATTAAGAGGTTGCATAGGTGTTTTCTTTCTTGAATTTATTTTTGAGTGAAGTGTGTATGACTAAGAAGAAAGATCTTGAAAAACCAAAACCCCCACCAAAAATTACCAAATCCTAGGGCCCAGTGCTCCCTAGGAGAAGGACTTTGATAGAAAACATCATCCAAAAAGCTGAATATCAAGCTTCGGTTGGACCTAGGAAAGGATCTACCCGAATCCCTCAGGAAGACGTCTCACAAACTACAACCCACTCTAAGATTATGATCTAGATTATTTTTGGCACAAAATGAGAGCGGGGATATAATAAAGAAATGCACAGAGATATTGTAGCTATTCAATAATATAATAGAAATGTATCAAAGATGCAACCATAAACACAGATATATAGTAATACATGATTTCTATTAATCAAAGAAATGTATAGAGACTGTAAAAATACAAAGTGAAAGGCTCGCTAGAATGGTGGCAGCTTATCTCTAAGAAGAGATGTGACGGTTACTCGCATTCGCAAGAAGATGATTACAATGAGGCTTTGAAGGCCTTTTTACAATAAGCAGGAATGAAAAAAACCCTAGATAGCCAAAAACCTAACCCTAGGAGATGAAGCGCCAAAAGTCATGTGGGCCCCGTTTGGGTAAGTGAGTACATCAACTTCCCGGGGTCGTAACTTTTGCATACGATCTTCGTTTTAGGCGTGTGATAGCTTGTTGGAAAGGTATCATCGAGGAGATTCATTTTGGGGGATAAATAATGCCTCTAGATATCATTGAGAACCTTGATCTTGAAAACATTTCATTTGGGCCCTCAAAATGGCCCCGGAAGTTAAAACCTGCTAAAAATAGTAAATTGCCAAAATTGCCAGAAAACTGTTTTGAGCCATTTGGAAAAGGTGGGTGGCCACCAATATCCACCTGGATCAATCCTCCCTCCTTAGAAAGAAATGGTCTCCATTGCGTTGAGTTCCCAGGGGAGAGGGAAAAGCGTTTGTTGAATCTGCATCTTGGTGAGCTACTTGTCTTGCTGGAGACGACGCGTTGCTCAGTTTGTGGAAATTTGTCATGAACCTCTTGAGGTTGAGGTTGTTCAACAAGTTGAGATACATCAGAGGATGATGTGCAGAAGGAATCTTTGCACTTTTTTGCAACTTTGTCGACCTGCTTCTATTCGATAGAAGGTGCTTGGGGCGAGGCTGTAGTGGTTGCAGTGTCCCTTTGTTCTCCTTTTGAACAGATTGTGAAGAAGCTAAATTTGGTAGTATGAGATACTACCTTGCGACACTTTTTATGTGGAGCATTAGTTGGAACTACCTCTGGTATTCTGTAGAGATGACCACCCAGAGAAACAATGACACTAGGGGGTCAAGACTCATAAACAGCATGGCGCTTCCACATATATGGCTGGCCCAAGAGAACATCACAAACATCCAGTGGAGCAACATCACATAATACCTCATACTTGAAGGGTTGGATGCCGTAGGACAATTGACATTGCTGGCTAACACGGAGATGTCATCCTTGGCGAAGCCACCCAATGTTGTATTGTTGCGAGTGTGGTGTTGTCGACAATCCTAATTGTTTGATGACCTCTGTTGAGATGAGGTTCTTCTGGCTTCCGCAATCAACAATAAAATGTAGCGGGCTCCTCTTCACCCATATTTGTGAATGAAAAAGGCACTCCCCCTCTTTGGGATCTGTTGGTTCTTCTGGTTGAATTGTTGCGGTTCTGACAATAGCAATGGGGTCTGCGTCAATGATTTATCCTTTACCAATATTTCCATAATCGGATTCTGAATCAGGGTTCAGCTCCTTGTCTTTGATCTTGGCCACCAATGACTATTTTGAGCGGCATCCATCAGTGTTGTGCCAGAGGATTTTGTAGAAATCACACCATTTTCTGGTGTCCTTCTTTGTCTTCCCGTCACTCTTCTTTTCTTGTGACTTGGACTGGTTTTCAGGAGACTGTTTGTTAGGGTCATCTTTGTCATACTTCACTTGTTGTGGATTTGCAGACCTGAAATCCTATTTGTTCTAGTGCTTAAATTTCTACTCGATTTTAATAGCATATCGATAAGCAGCACCGAGTGATGAAATGTCCAGAAAATCCATTTCAGTCTAGATGTATCTGTGTAGAGCCCCATGGTATTTGAAAACCAAATGTTGCTTGGATTCTTTGATACCCATCTTGGTGTGCAAAGTATGGAAGGTATTGGTGAACTCCAGAACTTCTTGGCCCCTATCTTACTGTAGTGTGGTCCATCTCATGTACTGGTCCTCATAGTTGCCAACAGGGTAATACTGTTCCTTTATCGCATCCACAAAAGAATTCCAAGTGGGATCAACCCCATATATTTGAGACTCCTCCATGGAACTTTGCTTCCAGTAATTTTCCCACCNCAACAGAGAAATAACCTTCTAGCAGATTTAACCATTTATCTAGGGCATCTGCATCTATTTGACCTTCAAATACGGGAATATCAAAATTAACCTGTACCTTGAAATGTGAGGTGCCTCCAAAGTGGCCGCTTGATGAAGATGCACCTAATTCCATCGGGAGGCGTTAAAGGATGTGGAAAAAATTCTCCATCATTTCGTCCCTCTTTCGCGTGAGAGCTTGCTCAAGCAACAGACTAATAGGATCGCCTGCTCCGTCGTTTTTATTTTCTTCAGCCATTGAGGGTTTCTTGGGTGTGTGAGAGCAATTTTCCTCAAGAGAGACAAGCTTGAGACCCAACTTTCTATACTCAGACCTCGTCGAGGACATGCACTGAAAATGATCAAGAGCAGCCTGCTCTGATACCACTGATCCGGATTATTTTTGGCACGAAATGAGAACGGAGATATAATAAGGAAATGCACAGAGATATTGCAGATATTCAATAATATAATAGAAATGTATCAGAGATGCAACCATAAACACATATATACAGTAATACATGATTTCAATTAATCAAAGAAATGTACAGAGACTGTAAAAATACAGAGTGAAAGACTCGCTAGAATGGTGGCAGCTTATCTATGAGAAGAGATGTGATGGCTACTCGCATTCACAAGAAGATGATTACAATGAGGCTCTGAAGACATTTTTACAATAATCAGGAATGCCAAAAACCCTAGAAATCCAAAAACCTAACCCTAGGAGATGAAGCGCCAAA
>JASDQU010201608.1:0-10577 GCA_032191745.1 Picea mariana | reverse complement strand
CACAAGACTGCCAAACTGCAATGCGCACAGGTGTATCTCTGTGATTCTGAGAATTGTGTGTAAAGTGAAGACTGGTGCCTTGTATTTATACTAATTCTGGCAGACTGCCTGGGCCGAATTCTCATTCTGGGTACTAATTAATTCATATTAATTATCTCCTTTAGTCGACATCTCTTCTAGGGTTACATTCAATTCTTTTCTTGCTTCCGAAATATTCTAATCTTGTCAAAGGTCACAATGGAGGTTAATACCTCCCGCAACTACCATAATATCAACAAGAAACTCTCTTGTAAAATCTCTCTGTAATATTTTTCTTTTGCATTAATAAACTACTTCAAGTGGACACGTTGGCTGGGGCCATGGATGTTTCCCCATAGAGGTTTTACCACGTCAAAACATCAGTGTGTTGATCTTTGATCTAGTTGTGTGAGTGGTTATTGAAGGTGTTTTTCCTCTATTGGAATACCTATGTTGTCGAACATTTCATTGAATCTTATTGGGCAGGTGGCCCTCATGATCGGAAGTCTACCATAGGTTATGTTTTCAATCTTGGTTCCGGACCTATCACTGTGGCTTGTAATAAACAACAATCTTTTTCTCTTTCTTCAACAGAAGTAGAGTATTGAGCAACAGTTAATTCAATTCAAGAAGCCTTGTGGCTTGGACAGATCCTTTCATAGTTTGGATTCAAGAAGTTGCGTACAACCACACTTTGGTGTGACAATTAGAGTGTCATCAAGCTCACCAAAGATCTCGTTCAACGTCAACACAACAAACACATTGAGCTACACACACACTTAATCGGAAATCTTTTTCAAGATCATATTCGCAAAGTGCTCTTTTTCCCCATTGATGATCAAGTTGTAGAGATCTTCATAGTCTCTTACAGAAGCAAAGTTTTCCAAACTTCAATCTATGTTAGGAGCGTAGGAAGTTGTCATTAAGGGGGGATAGGCTCTAATGCCTCCTTTTGCATAATGTGTCACCTTTGTAAATCCTTCAATCCTATCCCACTTTTTTCTTAAGGGAGGATGTTAGGATATTTAAACACTTAGGAGTTAGTTAAGACTAAATTGGTATAATGTGTCTTTAGGTAAAGTGTGTTTCCTTAGTGTGTATTAGTATGGATTTGTAGTTATGTAATCCAATGATCACGATATGTTATAGAATTAAAGTGATCTAACGGTTCATATTATCCTTGATACTAAGGGCTATATCGGTTCGCGGCTTAACACCTGATTGGTCCATGATCTCTATTTAAAGATCATGGAAGGCCATTTGTTGATGATTGATTGTGAGAAACTCTTATGTTTTTATTTTCCTTTTGCATTAATATATTTCCTCAAGTGGTCATGTTGACTAGAGTTGTGGATTGTTTCCCTCTTTGAGGGTTTTAACCATGTAATACACTAGTGCACTGATATTTGATCTATCTGTGTGAGAAGTTGTTTAAGTTCTTCAATCTATGTGGGAATACCCTATTTTTTTTAACAAACCCACTACATGAGATGCAAGCCATTCTTTGCATGTTGAAAGATAACATGTCCATGGTCATGAATCGAATAAAGCATAGACAAATCAATACTGAACGTAGCACCAATTTGCAGTGGACCATATGGTATTTGCTTGGTTGCAACCTTGTAAAATTAGCCTGGAAAATAAAAGATCCAATCTTGGTTCTATGGACCTTATTAAGTGCATGCAAAGGTCAAAGATGTGGCATACACATTGGACATTTCTAACAAAGGAATACTTCATGATGTCTTCCATGTTTCAAACTTAAAGGTGGGGAGGACATAATTACACACAAGAGATTTTGTCGACAGATGAGAAAGGAAAATTGATATTAGAACTTGAAGGTATTTTTGAGGAACGCGAATTTGGCCTCATTAACGTGAAGCACACTTCTCGAGGAGCCACTAAAGAAAAATTATCTCTCTTTTCTCACTTTAGATATAATTATGTTTTAGATCAGTTGGTTTGAGTAGTACTTTCATAATAAGTTTTCTTGTGTTCAAATCTTGCTCTCGATTTTTAAAACGACTATATTATAAAGTGCAAGCCACTTTAAGTTGTGTAGTTTTCAAGTGACTTTAATATAAAGTGATTTCCACTTACATAATAAAGTCCTATGACTTAAATTGTCTATTTTTTAGGTGACTTTTATTGTAAAGTGCATGTTTTTTCTTGGGGGGGTGTTGTGCAACTAACAACATCTATATTAGGTATTACTTTTATGTACATGAGCCATTTTGCTTATAAGCTCATGCTTTTGTAAGAGCTTTGTATATGTAAAAGGGCCACTTTAGTCTAATGACTCAATTGGTGAATTAGGTCCTTAGTTAATACTTTAATAGGGTTTTCCCCTCTTTATGAATATAGATAGGGGTTATTCCCCTCTCTTATGTGTATCTCTCATTTTGTCAATACAAATAAACCAATTTCTAGTATTTCTTGGAGAAAAAATCCTTTGTTACTTGGATTCATAGGTGCAATACTGCTCACATTTGGTTATTGGGTTGCTAAAAGAAATCTACAATCACACACACATATCATGGAGAAACCCGGTGTGGGAAAACTCTATCTTGAAATGACTTGCTCAACACTTTTAAATTCTCAAGGAAATTGCATATTATAAAGGGCTCAATTTGATATTTGTATCCTATGTCAATGAATTGCAGGCCACAAGAGTGAATACATCCTATGTTTTGCAACAATATTCTCCAAAACCAGTCTAGATCCCTCCATAAATTTTCGAGTGTCGGTCTCTTCAACTCGATCCTGTCAACAAATGCCTAACGAGCATCTCCCAACTTCAAATTCAATCAAGAAGTGGGTAACTTACCTCCCCAAGGTACTAAACTTTCGAACCCCATAGATTCTTCCACTCGTGGATTTATCTCCTCCCTCCATAGGATCAAATGATCTAAAAATGATTAGGGAAATGTGAGACACGATAACTATCATTTTCAAGGCAGAGTCATCATGGTGTCTGCATGACCCTAGAGATTCCTTTCATTGCAAGACCCCATAGGTTTCCATGATGTTTAGTATCCCCCATGTCTAAACATTATTTCTTCTTGTCTCCCTTCTCACATCTTAGGGACAGTTAGGATCCACCACAATGGAAAACCCTAATCCCTTGGGGCTATTTGCAAGTACACCCATGGAGGAGGGAGATGGACCTCCTAGAATGATAAAGATCGTCACATCACAATGGATGATCCTGAACCCTTCAGATTATATTGGAGTATGATCACAAAGGAGGGTGAATGACCTCCTAAGGACAATCATGGTCACCTAGATCCAATGATGCACATGAGGTGAGTAGGTTGGAGCTGTCTGTTTTCAAAAATTTCAAGTTTTGCCACTTGAAACTGGACCTGCACAAATCTGGACTGGTACTTCTTGTGCTGGCTCTGGTTTCCTGGTTTTTCGGTACCAGTAAAAACTAGGGTTTCACTTTTCGGAGGCTCTGGTCACTAAAAAGGTGCACTCAAGATGCTAAGTGATGCGCTAGGCTAGGGCACACTTCCCTAGATGTTTTTTCGGCAGAAATTATTTTCCAATAAAAAGCCCTAATTTCTTGTATGGAAATAGTGACATTTTTTTGTTGCCCAGTGAAATGTTCTCTATTCAGTTCATCTCTGATACCATGTTAAATTTAGAGCTACTATTAAGTTCTTTTCAATTTACTAGACAATAATAGCATAAGAAGGATCATTGAAATAAACGCAATTACAAGGTACACAACATTTTATCCTGGGAAACCCTCATGGAGGAGAAAACCCAACAAAAAATTCCTCAATAATAGATTTCCAATACAATTCAAAGACTAAATACCAAAACACTAGAGAATATCTAAGACTGAGCAATGTGCCTCTCTCTCCTTCTTGCAACTACATCTATCTCCAAAACTTCCGCACTAGATGAGTGACTGGGTGAGTGTATGAATGAGGCACCATACTCACTTATTTATACTAGATGAGGGGGTGCTAGGGTTATGTCTCTTCACGAAGCAGGGCCAACTTCTTCCAATAGTGGTTAAAACCTCTTTAATAAATCCTTGGGTTCAGCTTCTCAAATACCACCATATGAATATGGTTTGACCAATCCACAAGAGGGGATTTGGTCTTATACAAGACTCGACATGATCAATCCAAAAAATGGGATTTGATCTATATAATAATAACTCAATTATAATTAGAATATTCTTCGTAGTTACAATATTTCAACACTCCCCCTTAACAAGAAGGGTATTCTACTAACATAACCCAATACAACATCATAAGGAGAAAGAGAGGGCAACAACATCTAGAACATTGACTGGCATATCTACAAATCATCAAAAAAAATTCTCATCATCAATATCATCATCGTTCACAGCATGGAACTGGAGTAGTATCATCATCATCGTTCACAACATAGAGCTGGAATACCATCATCATCATCATTCACAACATGAAGCCGGAATAACATCATCATCATCAGCAGCATGAAGTTGAAACATCAACATCAATAGCATGAATTTGGAGCAACAATATCACCGATGCGAGATTGTAGATCATCATCAACAACACGAGGTTGGTACAACATCATCAACAACACGAGGTTGAGTCAATCAGCATCATCAGCATGAGGCTAAAAAAACAACATCATCAACATGAGGTTGAGATAACAACATCATAAACACGAGGTTGAGACAACAACATCATCAGTACAAGGCTGAGATAACAACATCATCAATACAAGGCTAAGATAACAACATCATCATCATATAGAAACAGTATGAGGCAGGTGCAACAACAACATTTTGTGGTACTCTGACAGACCGTCCTTATCGAACCTTCGGGATTTCCCAGGAATCATAATATTCCTTAGGATATAAAATCCTAACAGAGCTACCACGTAGTACTCTGACAGACCGTCCTTACCAGACCTTTGGGATCTTCCCAGGAATCAAAATATTCCCTAAGATATAAAATCCTAACGGAGCTACCACTACTGACCACAACTGGCATATATATGCACAGGTACTCTGACAAATTGTCCTTACAGGACCTTCGAGATCCATCTAGGGATGGTCAGTCCCCTAAGATATAAAATCCTAACTGAGCTACCTGTTGTTGGTCAAGATACCATAGTATCATCAGCATCACTCCCCCTTTCAAGGGAGGTCCTTTTGGACTATACCAATCTTGTCTCGAAAGTATTCAAACTTTACACGAGATAGAGGCTTGGTCAATACATCTGCAACCTACTCATCTTGTGCCAACATATTGGAGCTTTACAGCTCCTCTCTGCACCATATCAGGAATGTAGTGATATCGGAATTCTATGTGCTTCGACTTATCATGGAACATTGGGTTCTACGTCATCTTTATGCAACTCTGGTTATCACATAGAATCACGGTAGCTTCCATCTCCAGATAAAATAGACCTGTCAATAACTTCTCAAGCCATATGGATTCACAACTGGCGGAACATGTTGCAATGTATTTCGCTTCTGCCGTGTTGAGACCAATATTGGATTTCTTCCCGCTCTTCCATGAAGTCATGGTTGACCCCATACTAAAACAACATCCTGAAGCTATATTTCTATCAGAAACACTTCCATCCCAATCTGAATCAATATATCCATACAATTTGAAGTCATGATCTCCAGTATAACAAAGACCATATTCCAACATACCCTTAAGGTATCTCATCACATGTTTTATAGCAACAAGGTGAACATGTCTAGGCTCTACCAGATACCGACTCAACGTGTTCACAGCAAAACATATATATGTCTTGGTATTCGTCAGATACATCAATGATCCAATGATATGTCTATATAGAGTAGCATCAACTAATTCTGACGAAGTATCAACCAGGAGCTTCTACTTTGTTTCCATGGGTGTGTTCATGGATTTACATTCCAACATATCAAATCTCTTCAGTATTTCAACTTCATACTTCCCTTGGTTAAGGAAGATCTTCTCTGGGATCTGCCAAACTTCAATACCTAAGAAATAATGCATCAGGCCTAGGTCTTTCATCTCAAATTCTGCAGCGAGCGACTTCTTACAATCTGTGATGATATTTTCTTCTCTTTTTAAGAATAAGTCATCCACATACAACAACAACATAATTGGCTCATCATTCATAACCTTGAAGTAAAGGTTATAATTAGCTTTACTCTTGGTAAATCCCAAGCTCATCATGAGACTATCAATTCTTCCAAACCAGGTTCTAGGAGCTTGCTTTAACCCGTACAGAGATTTCTTCAACTTGCAGACATGAGTCTTTCTATCTTCAACTTCAAACCAAATTTTCACATCACATTGTACCAACCTGGTACACTTTCTCAACTGCAACTTAATCTGCACAATCATGTGCTAGCTCTGCAAAGCACTATCTGTCGTATTGTTTGAGAGTATGTCCTCTACTCTTTTTGTAACTATTCCTTCTAGAACCGGGACTCTACACCTACAACTGTTATTTCTGAAGTTGAGCATCATTGCTTCATTCCCACTGTAACTGTTTCATTCTGAGAGTAGTTCCTCTATTCTATCACGAAAACAACTTCATCTAAAACTGAGAGTAGCTCAATAACTGATATTGAAAGTAGTTCTTCTTTGTATTCATGTCTCCATGACCCAACTAATGTACTACACCAACTAGAACTGGAGATAACTCAATCTCAATTATAGGGATTTCTCCCCTTGAATCTCATATTGTATCGGAATCATGGTTGTTCTGGTTGTCTTCATGAACACTAGAACTATTTCTTCGATTATTAGAGTAAGTGTCTTTTCATAGTACTCTCCCTCTTGCTGGGAGAATCTTTTGGACACAATTCGGTCTTTGTACATATTTTTACTATTATATGCAACATGCTTGATCTGTTAGAAATAATAGGTGTGCTCGTTTAATCATAGACAATATAGCAATATTGTCACCCAACTATAAGCCGAAGCCACCCCCGAGCACCTTAACCTTGACAGAGAATAATTCTGGAAGAAAACCCTAGGCCTAATAACCAATCAAGGTAGTGTATCACTCTCCAGAGCTAGTGTACCAAGAAGAAAGTCCAAACCATAACCAAGAGAAAGTCCAAGCCTAAAACCGAAAATACAAGTTGTAGTAGTTGCAGCTGCAGCTACTCTCCAAACTTGCGCACTTACTAAATTTCTGCAGTTGTGAGCTATGTGTGTCCAAATGAGATCTGGCATCCTGTATTTATACTACTCTACCTTAGTTGTCTAGGCTGAATTCTCTTTCTGGAGGCTAGAAACTCAATATTAATTATTCTCTTTAGCCGACTTGTATTCTGGGGTTATGTCCAAGGCTTTTAGGGTTTCTCTTTCTTCCCAGAATATTCTAGTCTTTTCAAGGTTACATGTGGAGGTTAATACCTCCTACGGCTACCAAAAATATTAAAAATCCCTCCTAGCTAGGAAGGTCTTGAAAGAAATGGTCTTGAGCACAAACATACCATTCGATCAGTAGCATCATCATAGCCACATGGGCTATCTCATGATTAAATCACGACCACCATCATCACTATCAGTATCATATGATAGCATCAACTTAATCATCTCTCGAAACCATACTCCATTTGAGTAATCAGGCATGATGTTGAATAAGTCACTCACTTTGCAGAGTGATACAAGAACTATTCTTCTAATCTGGACATATGTCCTAGTAGAATAATTGTTCCACCAGATGCTGGAAGCCACGCCATGGGCTACAAGGACTATTCTTCTCATCCGGACATACATCCTAGAAGAATAAATGTCCTTGACCATTTTTCGCTTGGAGAATATCTGTCCACCAGCACATTGACTATCCATCTAGCGGTTAATCATTTCCAACACTACCGATAGTCTTCATGGAAATCATAACAATGTCATTCAATAGAACACAACTGTGTCTATCCATAGTAGTACACAACTACTATCCAGTGGTACACAACCACACCAAGTAGCACACAACTATTTAACCAGTGACACATAGTCACAACCAGTGGAACACATCCACCACAGTACCATACAACTATTGTCCAGAGACATACATTTTCCACACTAATCATATCATCCGATATCAACCTACATAGAAATATCATGATACAAACTGAGTCATCTGGGCCATTCTTCCACTCACATCTATGAGATATGGAAGAGCGTCTACCCTCAGGAGGTAAAACATCAACCATGGGCTATCTGGACTATTCTTCTCAAGCATAGAAGAATAATTGTCCCTTATTTCTGAGCCTGGACCATTCACCTAACTAGGCCATTCCTTCGGCACTGATCATAGTGAAACCTGGAGAGAATGAGTCTGCCCTAGGGAGTGTTTGTCCCTGATTGTTGAACCTGGACCATTCACCTAACTAGGCCATTCCTCCGACACTAATCATAGTGCAATCTGGATAGAATGAGTCTGCCCTAGGTAATGACTGTCTAGACCATTTCCTAATGGAAATGACTGTCCCACACCAACCTCCAAATGGACCATTCTTTGAAACTGCTCACAACTATGAACTTCGAAAGAATGACTGCCCGACAAGGTGGACCATTCTACTTGACCACTACTAAGAGTGACTTCCAAGAAGAATGATTTTCCTAGACCATTCCCTCACATTGGCTACAAGGGGAATCATTGTTTATGGTACATCAACAATATATCAGACCATTTTCATTACGAAAATGACTGTTTGATATGGACCATTTTTCGAACTGTGAAATGCTTGTCCATCAGAAATCTCAAACCACTTTCCGAACTGGAAAGGAACTGCTCATACTGGACCATTTTTCAAAATGAAAAATGATTGTCCATAAATCAATAACATATCAATGCTCCCTCCCAACTTGGAAGTAATCTCTTCCTTTTTCAATAAGGAATTCGTCTCCACAAGCCCTAGCTTATTTCTTAAGTATGCAAACTTTTCATCTTGGACATAGGATTTACCAAAATATATGTTATCTGCTCATCTGTGGAGATATATTGGAGAACCACTTCTCTTTTTTGGACTTCATAATGGAGAATATAATGCTTGATCTCAATGTACTTCGGTTTATCATGGAACACTAGTTTTCTTTGAAGGCGTCATATAGTTCTGATCATTACAATATATCGTGGTCGAATTCATCATTTATGTTTCCTGCTAACTCATGACATTGTGGCAAGGATCAAACTGAAACATATCCAAGTTTCACTTATTATGTCATCATGAGAGTTTTCCATGGATTAGCAATCCATCATCCGAGACTTCTGAGTAACTATTATGATACACTATCTCTGTCATAGAAAGTTTTCACCACGCTTTTGTTGTATATGTGATCCAAGATCTTTTCATTGAAGTGACTTATAAAGAATTGTATTAAATGAGCATAAATTAAAGTGCACCATTAAAGAAGGAAAAGCTCAATAATGAAGAGACATAAGCATCAAATCTGAACACAAAAACTTGATAACGGAGTTTTTCCCTGGTGGACTACGTCTCTGGGTCCTACTCTCAAATGGGTAGGCATTTTTATTAACTCGGTAAAAGAATTTGGCAAAATACACAAGTATACCTCATTCTGGAATTAATTTGCAGAAGCTTTGCTTAGATCAGAAAAAAGACCGCACCATTGAATTTGTGGCGTCGAATTACCCAAAAATGATTGTCTTCATGCCTCAATCTGACTTTGGCACTCCCTGATCAGAATCTGGACCAGGGGTCAAAAATTTGCTCAAAATTCAAAGTGCTCAGAATGCGACGAAAACAGTGCCATTGCGTCCGTCTCGTTCTCCTGATTCCGGCGGTATATTTACTTTCGCAAACGGAGTCCGTATGGAGAAGTTATCGCGATCTGTTCGCCGAGCCAAACAGGTAAAAAAAGAGGATGTTGACTGGGCAGGCTGTACTGCCACGTGGCAGGGCCATACAGTGCTGACGTGGTGATCGTACGATGACGTGGCAGTTGAATTGGCACCTGCTGATGTGGCGAGTTGTGATTGGTTGCCAACAAGCAAATCCGAATGCGACACGTGGCACATCTTAAGCGAATGGAAAGGTGCCACGTGGCCCAATGAAGGGCTTCCACGTGTCACCTGTTTATTGGCTCTCGGTCTATGGTTTGGTTTGATAAAAAATTTGGGGTCCGTGGGGTTCGACCCCCGGACCTCTCTCACCGTGGAAGGCCTTAACATAGGCCAATTTACCAACGCGTCGCTTTATGTTCCTTATTATGAATTCATGTTTAAAATTATTTATGTTTAAACTTTGGAATGTTGGCGCGGGGGTGGGGCTGGGGCTTAGCCCCAGCCCTCGGTTTCGGTGAGTGCGCATATGACCATACCCCAGTTCCATTAGTCTACCACATGACCAGACCTGTTATGACGCGCGCGGGAGTTTGCAATGGGTAGCACACGGTTATATGCCATTAACATATGACCTGTTGTTAATTGTGCGCGCGGAGTTTGGGCTTAAGCCCCAGTCACATTTGCAATCACATGACCACATATATATTTTGGAGCGCGGGATTTGGTTATGAGTTTAATTTATATGACCATGTAAATGTATATATGCGCGGGATCCAAAGTTT
>JASDQU010201607.1:3680-14512 GCA_032191745.1 Picea mariana | reverse complement strand
CCCCCCCAAATCAAATGCCACCCTCTTATCAAGATCCCAATGCATGGTCACCTATGCCCCAACAACAATATCACTATGGGCAATGGAACCCATATGGGAGAGGCCCTCAACAACAACTCAGTTATCAAAGCCATCACTAACCGAACCCCTATCAACAACAGTTCCAACACCCATACCAGCAGCAACAGTTGCAATTGCCTCCCTATGCCTCACCAAACAATCCTCCCTTACAACCTCAGATGCTTGTGTAACCTAACCCAAACCCAAATAATAAGGACGTTCAGAACATAGACATACATAATGTGCCAGCGTTATATATTACTCCTATGCCTTGTGATGAAATAAACTTAAGATCAGGGAGAATAGTTGAGACAATAATTGAAGATGCTCCATCTTTAGAATCAGATAAGGAATAAGGGGAGCGACCATTTGCTGATACATAAGAAATTGACCAACCTATTCTAGAATCAGCAGACCCACCATTCCCTGAAAGACTGAAAATTACCAAGCCTGTGGAATTACCATCTTTCAATCTCTTGGGAGAATTGAAAAATATGCACATTAATATTCCACTACTGCAAGTGATAAGGGATGTCCCTATTTATGCCAAGACTATGAGGGACCTCTGTATCAGAAAACCTGGACGAAAACCTAAAGATCCCCTCACAGTGCATGTAGTGGGGGATTTGTCTAAGTTGATGTTAGGAAAAACTCCACCTATTAAATATGGTGACCCAGGAAACCCTACATTCACTGTTAAAATTGGACAGACATCTATTCCACATGTACTAGTTGACTTAGGGGTAGAAATTAACATCATGCCAATAGAAACTACATAGTTGTTGCAACTCGGAACACAAATCCGACCTAATCCTACTATTCTAGAATTAGTTGATTGCTCTACCATCAGACCAAAAGGAGTAATCGATGATTTAGTCATTTCAGTGGACTCATGGGAGTATCCTACTGATTTTGTCATTTTGCAACCCAAATCCCATCTAGGAGGCCATCCTCTAATTCTAGGACGACCATGGTTAGCTACAGCTGATGCTTTCATTGGTTATGACACAAAAAAAGTTACCCTGTATCCTCATGCTACACCCAGTGAAGAACTTGAAAATTATCTATGGATGGACACTGAGGATGGAAGTGCTCTACCTATGCTAACTATAGAAAAGGCCCTGAGTTTCAAAGTTGAGATAGAGGATGAGTTAATAAACTACTTTATTTTTGACCCCTCTGTTGTTACACAGAACACACACAACTAATTGATTAGAGTCTTTGACCCTATTGCCCAGGAAGAAATGAACTCGTATATGTTCTTAGAAACCGTTGACAATCAAATTGATTCAACTGTAACAACACCTGTTGTAATAGCGAACACTGTAAAAGAAAATGACAAAACAACAACAACTAAATTATTTCCTAGAGTCAGTTCTAATAGCATCATTGTGGAAGTCCAACCTGGAAAAACCTTGAACATCAATCCCCATCTCTCCATTGTTGAAACTCGTCGATTTCTGAAATTACTGACTATACATAAACAAACATTTTCCTGGGATTACATGGATATGAAAGGAATTCCCTCTGAACTATGCACGCACCATATATACATCAAAGAATAATTCTGACCCATTTGCCAACCACAAAGGAGGATGAACCCAAACCTTAAAGAAATTGTTAAGGAAGAACTTCAGAAACTTCTCAACTCCAGATTCATCTATCCTATATCAGACAGCAAGTGGGTATGACCGTTGGTTATTGTGCCTAAAAATAATCTTAAGTGGAGAGTGTGTGTGGACTATAGAGCCCTGAATAAGGCCATGTAGAAGGATCATTTCCCTCTACCATTTATTGATCAGGTTTTAGACAACCTAGCCAGAAAAAAATTCTTTTCTTTCCTAGATGGATTCAGTGGCTATAACCAGATACAAATTTCCCCATAGGACCAAGATAAGACCACCTTTACCATCCCTTGGGGTACATTTGCCTACAAGGTTCTCCAATTTGGCTTGTGTAATGCACCAACCACTTTCCAGAGAGTCGTGATTGGTATTTTCTCTGATATGGTGAATGACTGTATGGAAATATTTATGGATGACTTTACACCTTATGGTACTGATTTATAAGAAGCTTTGTCTAATCTGGAAAAAGTGCTCAAAATATGTAGACAGTCTCATCTTTCTTTAAGTACAGAAAAGTGCCATATGATGTTGTGCGAAGGGGTAGTGCTGGGAGACTTCATCTCTTATGCAGAGATTCAGGTAGATCCAGCCAAAATCCAGGTAATTTTGGACATTCCAACTCCATCAACTCAGAAAGAGGTAAGAAGTTTTTTAGGGAATGTCGGGTATTACAGTAGATTCATTAAATTTTTCTCTAAACTTGCCTCTCCATTGTTTTTTCTACTAATAAAAGATGTTGACTTTCATTGGACTGACAACTGTGAATTGTATTTTGTAGATCTTAAACATAAATTGTCCACAACTCCCATCTTTGAGAGGGCCCAATTGGGCTCTGCTTTTTCACATTTCTTCAGATGCCTTAGACACTGCAATTGGTGCAGAACTAGGGCAATAGGAGGATAGAGAAACCTATGCTATCTACTATATCAGCAAGAACATGGCTCCTGCTGAGTTAAATTACACAATTACTGAAAGAGAATTCTTGGCAATAGTTTATGCAATCAATAAATTCAGGCATTATGTAATTGGTTATCCCACATTTATTCATATTGATCATACATCCATTAAATATCTAATGAATAAACCTATTACTAATGCCCGAGTGACAATATGGTTGTTACTACTGCAAGAATTTGACATCACTATAGTGGATAGACCAGGAAAAGAAAACGTGGTCGCTGATTTTCTCTCAAGATTACATATAAATGATGATAATTCACCTGTAGATGATTCATTTCCTGATGAAAATTTGTTTGCAGTATCTGCTCACTCACCTTGGTATGCAGACATTGCTAATTATTTGGTTGCAGGGAAGATACCTCCACATCTATCTCCTCGAGAAAGAAGGAAGATTATTCAAAAGAGTGCTAGGTATAGTTGGATAGGAGGATACCTCTTTTACAAAGGTCTGGACCAAGAAATCAGGAGATGTGTGAGGGATGATGAAGTTTATGATCTGCTAAAATCTTTCCATGATGGCCCTTGTGGGGTTAATTTTGCTGATAAAAGGATCGGGCATAAAATTTTAAGGATGGGCTATTTTTGGCCCAAAATATTTCAAGATACCAAGAAGTATGTCCAAGCTTGTGATAGTTGCCAATGCATGGGTCAGCCAACTCATACGGATGAGATGATTCTCCAGTATCAGGTAGTGTTAGAGCCTTTTGAGAGATGAGCCATGGATTTTGTAGGACCCATTCACCCACCTTCCAATCAGAAAGTCTATATATTGGTCTGTACAGATTACATGACCAAGTGGGTGGAGGCAAAAGCACTTATTAGAGCCTCAGAAGAAGTTGTCTTAGCATTCTTGTTTGAATATATATTTATTAGGTTTGGTGTTCCCAGAGAATTGGTCACTGATGGAGGACCCCCTTTCACATCATATAAATTTGAATCTCTACTTAGTAACTATCATGTTTTACATAGAATAGCTTCTCCATACCATCCACAAGGCAATGGCTAGGTGGAAAGCACCAACAAAGTTATCGAAGACATTCTTACTAAAACAGTGAGAGAAAATCGTAGGGATTGGTCTGACAGATTGCATGAATCTCTATGGGCTTACCGAACTACTTGGAGGAGAACAACTGGTTTTTCTCCTTACGAGATGGTATATGGAAAAAGCCCTGTTTTCCCCTTTGAATTCGAAATCAAAACATTAAGAACTGCATCAACAGTCAACCTCGAATTGACTATGGCACAGAAATCTAGACTACAGTAGCTCAATGAGATTGATGAAAAGCGTTTGGACACCATCCATCAAACCACAATGATTCAACAACAAAGAACAAAATGGCATGACAGAGTCATCAACAAGAAATTATTCTAGAAAGGAGATTGGGCTCTATTGTATGATTCACGCTTTAAGGAATTTCAAGGTAAGATGTGTACACAATGGATAGGGCCTTACGAGGTAGACACCATTTTTCCTAATGGGACAGTCTGGTTGATTACTATTGATGTCAATTCCTTACCAGAGCCATGGGGGAAAGTCGCATAATTTCTTAAAAGGTACATTACCTACGAAGGCCGATACCAAGTTGTTTATTTTTCTGATTTCATCTGATTATCACATCTGCGACATCATAAATTCATAAAAATTCCTTATTTTATCGTCCATTCATTGCATAACATGGCTCATTTTGTAAAAAAATCCAAGAACCCCAAGAACTGCATTTCTAATCACAGACTCATCGTCCTATTAATTCATAGAGGTATGGGAATTTCCAATAACCCATTACTTGTTGTAGTAGGCCAGCCACATTCTGTACATACAAATATGATTGCACCAGTCCTTGAAAACAAAACCCATGGACCTCTTCTTGAGCCTCTTCCCTCGGCTGTAACAGCAGTCCAAACCCCTACTGTCGTTGTCTGTAAGACGACTCAGAAAATAAACCGCATAACCCAAAGCCATCCTGGCACCAACCAGACAAGCCTCAACGAAATTTCATTGCAACAGCCTGTAGTTGTGCTCAAACAAATAGATGAACAACCAACCACTCAATCAATACATGCATCACAAAACTTGGCTGCAACACCTATCATTGAAAACCTACCCCCTGCCTCTGAAAAGAAAACCCCTGCACCTATCTCTGGATCACCGAGAAATCGAACAAGGTCAGCACGATCCATTGTGACACCTATCATTGACAACATACCCTCTGTATCTGAAAAGAACATCCTTGTTCCTATCTCTGCATTACCTAAAAATCGAGCAAGGTCAGCATGGTCCACTGTAACATCAAGTCCACTTCCCTCCTCTATTGTGGCACCGACATTCACAAAGAACCCTCCTATTGCTGCAACAATCGATCAAGCACCTACTATCATTACCAGTTCATTTTCTCAGAAAAGAAAACGTCCATTCAAGGGAAAAACTCAGAGAGCCCTTGACCAAATTGGATCAACAACAAATTAGATCCCTCTGGCTGCTATGACAGACAATTCTACAAAGGTATGAATACCAGGTTTTACTTTATGCACAAAACTTCAGGAAACTATTCTCTCCTTTCAGAATGAAGGTACTCAAATCGCAGCAGAATCATCAGCTCCACCTGATGATTCTGTGCATCACATGTCCATTGATAATGTCCATATCATCGAAGAACACAGTATACCAGAATATCCTCCTTGTGTGGTTCAGGAAGAATGCCCCGTTCCTCCTCTAGCAACGAAGAAGAAAACCCCTGTTTTCATTTCTATTTTACCCAGGAGACGAACTAGGTCCACCAGGTTTGCTGAAGCTGCAATTGGATGGAAACATGTGGAACATGCTATTCCTATTCTTCGTCCACTATCCTTTATGGTTGATGTAAGGATGGTTCCACATGAACCAACTATCCAAGTGGTGACTGTTCCACAGGACCCAGTCATGACATATACCACTGTTACAAAAGAACCAGTTGTCCAGGTCGATATTGTTACACCAGAACTAGATGCTCCATAGAGGATTGTCCCACCAGAGCTAGTAATACCAGAACTAACTGTCCATTTCGAGACTGTTCCACAAGAACCAGTCCTGACAGACACAGTTGTTACACAAGAACCGACTGTCCATGTCGAGACTGTTCCAAAAGAACCAGTACTGACAGGCATAACTGTTACATAGGAACCAACTATAGAACATGTTGAGGATGTGCCACTTTCCCAATTGTTTGCCCAAATAGAGAGAAAGATCAAGAAGACAGAAAATTCCAGAATCGTTGCACTAATAACAGAGAATGATAACCTCAAAGCAAAGTTAAATACCCTAAAACAAGAGGTGGAGTCTGCTCGACAAAAGAATCCATAAGGGATAACCTTGGACATCCTAGCATTGACAAAAGCTGTTATGGACAGAAACAAAGAACTCATGTGCTTTGAGTGAGAAAACATTTACTTTGAGGCAGGATATGAGGTAGTCAAAGTTCTAGTCGCTAAAGGACCAACAACTGTCTCAGTCAATACTGAACATGAACTTACTGCTACACAAAAATTAGTAAAACAGGTTCTAGCCACTAAAGGACCAACAACTGTCTCAGTCAAGACTGAACATGAACTTACTGCTACACAAAAATCAGTAAAATAGAGGAGATCTCAACGTCATACAACAATTGCTGGTATACCAGAAGCTTGCAAACAAGAACCTTTGTTTCCTTCACGAGTTGTTACTCGAGCAACTCAAACTAATTCTATTCTCAAAGATAAAGAAACTCAGACAGATCGTTGACACAACATATTTTCTTTTGGACACAACATTTTTCAATACTGACACTTGGCAATTTCTCTTAACAAATTTTCACTGGAGGAGACAGTTATCTACTTCAGCTACAAAGTAAGGTTTGAATGTGTTTTTCATGAGGACATGCAATGTCTTCAGTTGGGGGGCATGTTAGGACCCAGAAATGTCCCTTTTTCACTACATCTTTTTCCCATTCAACCTTCTAATTCCTAAGCTAAATGACTATTATAATGAGTACTAAGACCCTTTTTCCCAAGGTATGAACTATTCATCTTGCTTTTATATTTTCATTTACTTAGCATGTTTGATTGGTAACGTTCACATATTTTACCCATGAAATGATTTAACTAATGATAAAAATTCTTAGAACATCCCACTTCGAGAAACTCGTTGTTGTTACAGCCATACGCCAATCTTGGAAGCTATTACATGACTACTGCAATAGATGCCACCAATCTTGGAAGTTGTTACATGACTACTGCAACAAAATCTCGTCAATCCTAGAAGTTGTTACAACAGACACCACTAGTCCTATTGTTATACGATGGCTGCAACACCTGCTTATTAGATATGTTGGCTCACGATGTTGATAAAGGAGAGTTATAGATTTTTTATTAATGATATCAAATGAATAGCTTGCGAGTTGGGGATTCTCAAGACTGTTATGTGTTGGACACACCTACCACACTTAGAGGGGGGGTGAATGAGTGTGGGGATCTTTTTCCCGAAACTTCCCTCTTACACAAAACTCATTAGTTAGCATTCGACATTTACTCATTACTCATTGTTGTCATTAATAATCAGTTAGATGTGAATACATATCAGAAACATATATCAGCAATATATCATCAACAAATCATCTCCACAAGGAACACAAGATGTATGTACAATTTTTCTTTTTATTATGGACTTCAATCCGGGGGTTTTTCAGCAACAACTAAATAGAGTACAACTCTACAAGATCACCAACTCTATATGCAAGACTCAGCTTACATTCTCAGAACCAACTGAGATGAGGCAAAAATCCTCAATAGATATCAATCTGTACCATAAGCAAGAGCATCAACCATGCACCAACCTGTGCCAAACAACCTGTAATCAACCTTGCTGAATTTTGGCTTATTCTAGAGAGCGACCTTGTAGAGCATGCCCCACACAAAATATTTGATGAAATGATCTAAAAATATTACATATCATACTACATACTGTACCCTAACCAACACATTTGGTCTCACTGAATTTGGATCTATTATGAAGAAGTTATGACATTTTTACCCGAAACACCTTAGAAAGCACCATCAAAAGAATTTATCCTTCCTTGCATTTCGGCCTTCTTTTCTTCACTTTCCTCAGAATTTCGGCTTAGATATCTTTGGTTACCTTAGTCACCTATATATATTCAATATCCTCAAGTGTTCCACACCAAAAATTCTCAAGAATCTCTCACAAGAAGCTCTCTGTTACACTTCAACATTACTCGCTTTGATAGTGTCGCAAGTGTCATCATTACAAAGGTCGCAAGTGTCGCATTTTGTTCACAAATGTCGCAAGTGTCAGGGAAGCATACTTCCATGATGCCTATGTTGTGCCTATAATGACATGAGAAGGACACTTGAAACACCTCAAACATTTGATTTGGAAGAGGATAAATGAGTCAGCAGGCTTACAAACCTTTTGTCATCTGAAAGCACCTCAAAAACTGAGTTTTTGGAGGAGAGCGCTCCCCTATACCTCTTCTGGGAGCATTGGCTCTCCCCCTTACACTGTCTGGGAGAATTATAAAGCTCCTTTGGCCCTTTTGAGGGAGATTTGGTGTCTTTAGGAGTGCTAGCGCCTCCCTTAAGCCTACTGGAAAGCGTTGTAGCGCTCTGATGTCCCTTTTGAGGGAGCGCTACCTATTCTGGGCAGCAGTTGAGTTGTTGAGATGAATGGGGGAAGGAGATTTTCATTATTGGAAGGTATTTGGATTCGAATCCCTAGTCCAGCCATGGTCTTAGGGAAGATCCTCAACTGAAGGAGGAAAATCCTCAACTTCCCCAAGGATATCTCAAGTTGTTGAGCCTCTCCAAGGATATATAAGAAAGCTTTCTAATGGTGAAAGGGGACTGGAAAGAGAGAATCACACCAAACTTATGATATTATAAATGGTGCTGGAACATAGATGTTTTGGAAGAAAGAGACCTATGATCGCATAGGGAGAAATCGGTGAAGCTGTCATCCGGATCGTGGATCTTTTGAGAAAGGGTTAGACAAAGAGGACTTGGCAGAGCTGTCACATTCCTATCCACGATTGTAAGCTACTTCTGTCATTGTTCTCATTAATATGACACGCTTGGCCTGTTTCTTTCTAGTTTGTGTCTGATATTACATGAAATTATCATTGATAGATAGATCTGTTTTCAAGCTAATAT
This sequence comes from Picea mariana, assembly GCA_032191745.1. Lineage (NCBI taxonomy): Eukaryota > Viridiplantae > Streptophyta > Pinopsida > Pinales > Pinaceae > Picea > Picea mariana. The sequence goes on along the minus strand of JASDQU010201607.1, from coordinate 5,690 downwards.
CAATAGAGTAGGAAGCGGTTGTACTATTATTTTTCTACAAGGCTCATCGAGGAGCGAAAGATCGGAGCTCAACTCGGAGCATGCTGGGACAAACGCCGGTAAAAGGTACTTATTTTATCCTTCCTCCTCACACAATAGTCCACTTAGATATAAAAGGAATTCAATGACCATGATAAGCACTTTCTGTCTTAGAGTTAAGAGTCTATCTCTTTGAGGAGATCTACCTGTCCGCAGGGAGATTTTCCTTCAATAGAAACTGGCGACTATACTGGGGAGAATCAAAACTTTCTTAGTTTTGTATTTCCTCATAGACCTTGTCTTACCTTTTGTTTTCAAACCTTGTTCACCCCATTTATCTGATTGCATTTGCCGATTGACTCTTTATCCCATCACACTTAGCTTGATTGCAAAAAATTCCATTGAAATTTTGCGTTTTTTGGACTTTTTATGAGTTTTTTGAGCCTAGTGCCCCCCTGCCCATGTTAGTAGAGTGAAAACACTCCCTTAAGCTGTTGGAAATAGCTTTATAACACTCTGGTGGCCCTTGTACCAGAGCACCAACCCTTTTTTTCCCAAAATCTCTTCAAAATTTCCATTTTTTAGAGGTCCAGACCCTATTTCTTCACTTGTTGAGCTATTTTGTGATTCAATTCTTCTTGTTTTGACCTTTGACATGCTTCCTCATGAGAATTAAACACCTTGTTGTTCATATTTTATGCCCTTCTTCATTCTTTTTGAGTTTTTTTTGTTGAGAGCTTGAAATCGATCTGCTGCTTTTTTCCTCTCCTATCCGACTGAGCGGGAACTCCGGTGAAGGACATATGAAGTCTGTAACTCTTCTCATTTGGTTCTTTGAGGTCATCTGATCCAATATCTTTCTCCTTCCTTTTGCGTTTTGATTTTCTTTCTCTTGTTTGATTGCAAAAGGGTGTGTTGTTTGTGCGAAAGCTGCGTTTTCTTGTCTCAATCTCCTTGATCTGAAAGGGTAGTTGGCAAGAGAATTTTTTGATTGAATTGATCATCATTCGCATGAAAATGACAAAAGTACATCTTAATGATTAGTTTGCGTATTATTTTTCATTTCTGGAGTGTTGTAGCATCATATTGGATTTGATTGAGAACAAAATTGATTGAGGACATTCCTTATCAAGTGTTTGATAGTGAAAATGACTCTTTCTCTTTCCCTTAAATAGGTATTCATTGAAAATAAACGATTGCTTATCATAATTCATGCATATTTTTTGGAATTGAGTCATCATTCCATCAGTTTCACTTTCGTACACCCTCTGAGTAAACAACAGCCATTAAAATCAACGCTTAACTAAAATTTATTAGACTTTTTACATTTTTGTTAGCAAACCTACATTAGTTTAAGGTGTAGGGATTTGGAATAGGTTGAAAGGATAACTTTCCAAAGCTATCGAACAAACTTAGTATCTTGTGATAGGGAGATTCAAATCCAATTGTACTATTGTCTTGCTGGGATCCCCCTCTCACACAGGGGTTACGCACGAGGTCACATTCGGGTGAGTTACGGAGATTATCCCTCCGTGGCCCAATTGTTTGTAGTGGTCGGATCGTATATTGGGGGTCACTAGAAGGTATACCCACGATTATGTGTGAGAGCCTTTCAGGTTGATTTCGGACTTGTTATCCTACCCATACATTCCAACTGGACTATCGACTGTACCCGCCCAGGGGTTGACTACGAGTTGGTGACCTTAGTAGCCACAATCTTTAGGGTCTCACACAAGGTGACGGTGAAGGGAAGTCTCACTGTACCTGGAACAGACGTTGGTCAAACTCACTCGGACTCCTTGGAGGGTAAATCCACAATTACTGCGTGGAAGCTTGCACCAAGGTGTAAGTCCGTTAAGTAGGTCGCCAACGTAACTGATCCACCCGCTCTATCCCCGATCCTTCCTATATTGATCTCGCGACATTGGATTTCATCACCTACTAGTGGTTTCATCATAGGAAGGTTTGTTTGATTGTTTTCTTCTTAGATTC
>JASDQU010201603.1:0-19100 GCA_032191745.1 Picea mariana | reverse complement strand
ATGGAAGGAAACATTCCAAATGGGATTCCACCATTTGATGAAAACAATTTTGAATACTGGAAAAATAGAATGGAGACTTACTTGAAAGATCTTGGGGCAGATGTTTGGATCTCAATTGCTTTAGGATATAATGCTTCGAAGAAACCAAAGACTGCAGCTCAGAAGGAAGCAAAAAGGAACAACAAACTGGGAAATTACAGAAAGTACTTGGGAAATTTTGGGAAAGCCTGCTATGGTTCCTTCATTGGGAAGGATAGGATTGTTAAAGGAAAGATTATAACACTATGTGGAATACTTACTCATGTACCTATGATTTCCCATGGAACATCGACAGAAGAATAATTTGAGGTCATCAACTTTGTTGAGAACAATGCTCCTTTTGAACTTTTTCTAGGAATGACCTGGATTGAAAAAGATAAGATCCAAAGGAAAGAAGAAGAGGAAGCCACAGAATAGAAAAATAAATAATTAAGGTATTTTATGGCTAGGAGAATAACATGCTTAATAGAAGAACATGAGGACAAGTCTAAGTAGTAGAAGACTGTCGAAGTTGAAGGAACGCATGAAGGCTTGAAAAACATGTCCATGTAGGAAAGAAGTGCATCTACCCCATAAATAGTAAGAGAAAAGGTATTACACTCAAACCATTTGAAAGATTCTTAGCAATGTGAAGTTACTATCTTAAGAGATGATAAGAATAAGAATGGAAAGAGGAATCCAGAGACTCAAATCACAAGAAAGAAGGCCAAAAAGATCAATAAGAAGAAAGCAAAGTTAGAAAAATTACAGGAATCTCTAGAGAGGACTTCACATAAGGAAGGCTTGCATAACTTGAACCTCGCCGGAATAGCAGAACAATGCATAAAATAACTTTGACTTGGTGAAGAAATATGACCATTGGAGGTGTCCCGACCATTAGAACAATTCTTCAGAATGGATAGAAACGTAGTTATTGCTGACAAGATTTCCATTGGACCATTGGGACCATGCCATAACAGATGGAATCGTATTGATTGAGGCATTCCTTCCCATTGGAGAAATCCATTATGACATTTCTTATTTAATCCATTGAATGCCTCACCGGGGACACTTTTGCAAATTTTGATTATCTGGTCTAACAGAGAAATGGGTGCTATCGCGCTATGATTTTGAGACCTCACCACATGTTTCTTACCTTGAGAACCCATTTGCCTACCCGGTATAATTGACCACGAGCATGTATGTCGGGTGAATGCAATGCAGTAGAGAAGTTTGTGGAGGATATCCTAATAGACCTTATGAATGAGAAGGTCATGTCTGCAGGAGTACAGGCCTCATTGATGAGATGATTGCAAACATCCCCCTCAACTGCACGTCGATCTAGTCGAACTGGGCCATCCCAAACCATGATGGAGAAGAGAAGCAAGCACCGTGATGACCTGGCGAATGAAAATCTCATCTCGTCGGTCTTGCCCGACTACATCCCGCCTCTGGCTAGTGTGATTAATCACAATAATGTCTCGAGAGATTTCGAGTACACACTCATCACTGTGTACCTCCCGAAGGGGATATGAGTAGTAGGACCACAACTAAGACTGATCCTTGATCTTAAGATCAACAACTTTAACCTGGGAGACAAGAATAATTATGTGCTTCTCACATTGCATAAGTACTTGAAAAAGATGACGAGGAAGAAGTCGAAGATAGTCCCCCAACCATGGATTAAGGAGAATTCAAGGTCCACCATTCTTAACGTTATGAAGATATCCCACTTTGGAAGACACTCCATTGGTTTAGGCCACTCATGAAGTTCCATGTAGATCGTCACTTCATATATATCACTGTGCCTGGGGATGAGAGCAAGGAGGAGCTACAGTCATACTACAAGTTGACTGAGGAAGATATGGAGGAGATAACCAAGGAATGGTCAGTTGAATTCCTTGTACCATTTGAAGATGCACAACTCTTTGACCCTGACCTCATCAGAAGTTCTATGGTCACTAGGACTAAGTGGGATGGACCAAGAAGCACCAAGAAGAAGAAGAAGGAAGAAGTGTGGGAAATGGATAGTGCAACAAAGGAAAATGCATCTGACTCACCAGGAGAAGGAGGTGACGAAGTAAACCAAGAGGAGGAAGAAGACAAGCAGGAAAAGGGTGAAGTGACACTGCTAAAGGATCCCCTTAAAAAGGTCGAGACATCAAACAAAAGGAAGGTTTATCCAAAGAAACCCTCAGTGTGGAAGAAGTCACAAGACAATAAGCCCCAGTCATAGAATGTTCTCACAATGAATGATATTGACCTCATCATCGCAGTTGTAGAAGATACTTCAGAGCATATTTTGCAGTGAAATGAGGCAAAGAAGGAGACAACGTACGACATAATCGAGGAAGAGATTAAACGGGTACATCAAGATCTTTATTCAAGCCACACAGTGTCTACTGTGCCGTCATCATCAGAAGGTATGGAATTGGGGGATGAGCCTGCCCAATTGCGTAGAATAGTAGATGCAACAGAGGCTCAAATTCATCAAGTACTGGAAAAAAAGGAGCATGACACAAATACCTTTAAGAAATAAAAGGAGGAAGCCCTAAGGAAACATCAGGTTGCATAACAAGAGAAAGATGACCTTAGAGAAAAATTTGAAGAGGAAAGAGAGTAGATCCAGAGAGAAAAATACCAGCAGTTCACAGAGCAGACTAAGGTCAAAGAGGCAACATCTAGAGCACTTCGGTCTATGTTGGGCTTAGCCTAGATGGAAGAAGAGACAACTGAGAGCCAAGTGGGGAAGCTTGCTTAAGCCATTCAGCAGCTTCAAGCAAGAGTAGCAGAGTTAGAACTGCAAGAAGTTTTGAGCACTCCATAGGAAGTGCGAGACCAGAGGGAAGAAACTGCCAGGTGTGTAGTCGAAAGAATCAAGGCATTGGATTTAGAATGCAAGAAATTAAGTAATTGAAGTGCGTAGACCTATGAGAACCTTGCAGAAGACCTAGAGCTGAGGAGATTGAAGGCACAACTCCAGGATGTGCATCAACATGCATTGACTGTGCAAGCACAACTGAAGCAACTTATGGGAGTTGAGAAGATGAATAGATCATAGGAGTAGTGTGAAGTTCAAAAGCATGTCACTTCCATCCAGAGCAGAGTGATGGAGGTGACAAAACAATTCCAACCAGTGCAGGACGAAGCTTTCACCCTTTTTGAAGAGATCGAGGGACAAGGTGCACATCTAGAATAGGTGGTCACAATAGTAGAAAAATTCTTGGTAGGGCCCATCACCGAGCAAGTCATTCAGGATTTCGTCGAGCAGGAGGATCTGGTGAAGCAACAAGTCGAGGCAACTCAAGCTCAGCTCGAGGCCTTTGAAGCAATATTGCCCAGATTAGAGTGAATCAGGACAAGTCATAGGTGAGTGTTGGGGGCTTGTTGGCCCTTGAACAAGTTTTGGAGAACCTTGGTTGTGTTTGACCATTTTTGGGACTTTGACAGGCTAGTCGAAGATGGAGCACCCAGGTGAAGCAACAATCCGAGGATCTCACCCTTTTTATGGGTTTTTTGGGTTTTAGGGTTTATGTAACAGGTATGGGATGTCATCCCATGGGTTTTTCCCATGATTAGGCCCCTTTTGTAATGTATAAATAAGTAGCTAGGAATTGTAAGAAGTAGATCTGGTTAGATACATGAAACGACCTAGTAGGTCGATGGCTTAGTGCTAATGTTAGCTATGTGCAAGAAGATGTGTTAAGGCTTGTAGAGCTAAGTGCAAGCGTTTTGTAAGTTCCCTGTGCGTAGACTATGGAAAGGATCTGTGTTTTGACCTAAATTGGGAAAGGAAGATATGGCGAGGTGTGCGTAGATCTCCTATCCTATTCAGAGTTGGATCTGTGGCTTGGTGCATATAAGAAGATTGGAAGAAGCTAATAAAGAGAAGAAGAGTTGGTAGACATAGCCCCACACTGGGGTAAACCACGTATATCTTGTGTCCATGTGCTTTGTGCTATATCATTCATGTGTTTATGTATTTACTTCTTGGTGTAAGGATATTGATGTATGGTAGATAGATCTATGAATTCTTAGTGCTTATTATGTGAATGAATGTTATATCTAAAATTATGCTAAGTGCTTAGAGATGTTTGATCTGTTTAATGTTGTGTTGTTCTATAATTAGGATTTAACCTGCGAAGTGAATAAGGGTTAAACATTAATGAATGTTATTGCCTAAGTGATCTATTAAGAATTATGATCACAGATTTGTGTCCCAGCTAGGTTGTAGACACCTGAGTCCTGCAACCCCCTTGCCTCTACCTCGGGTGAGACTTCATCTTCCTCGCAGGTGTTGCCGAAAGGGACAACAGTTAGGGTTTTGTTGGTGTGTTGTTGAATCATTGAACCCTAGGTCTGCCCTTGTGCCAACAGGCAACTGCGATCAAAGAAGAGACAGATAAGATGCTCACAGATGGATTCAATATTTACCTAGTTCACTTAAATGAGTGGATATCTAACGCCGCGCCCATTGAAAACAATAGGGAACTATTTGAGCTTGCATCGACTTTTGAGATATGAATAAGGATTTTTTGAAGGAGAACTATCCAACTACCTTCATAAACTAGATAATTTATGAGTGTGATGGAAGTGAGATCTTCTCATTCATGGATTGTTTTTCTGGTTATAATTAGATCCGAATTTGGCTAGAGGACCAACATAAAATTGTGTTTATTTTTCCTTGGGGAACCTTTGCTTATTGTAAAATTCCTTTTGGCCTTAAAAATGTTGGGGCTACTTTCCAATAGGCTATGTAATATGATTTACATGACATCACACACATTTTTGAAGCATACCGCTATGATTTTTCTGCACTCTCTCATAAGTGGGAAGATCATCATATGCACCTTCGTGCAGTGTTTGATATATGTTGTTACTACAAGATTTGTTTGAATTCTTAGAAATGCATCTTGTGTGTTGTGTCAAGGTGATTTTTAGGTTTCATTGTTTCCAATATGGGGATATGATGGTTTACCCACTCAAGTTTGAGGCAATAGTTGAGTTCCCCCCCACATAATGTGTTCCAGCTACAAAGATTTTAAGGAAATGATAACTTATTGCTATGGTTTATTGTAAACTATGTTGAGGTTTCTTGCTCTGTTGAGGTAAAAATCATGATAAAGTGTAGAAAGTTTAGCAGAGATGATGCAACAAAAGAAGAAGGACACATGACAAAAGAAACAAAACACAGACTTGTGATGAAGTATGCAAAGAGGATAATTTCAAAAAAGATGAAGAAGAAAGATCAAGCAAGTGATGAAAGAATCATATTTGCAACAATAAAGGCAATAGTTGATGAGCCTCTACATGTGTTGTGGAAAGCATGGATTTGCACATATGTGTTTTTCATCTCGTGTATGTCCGAGTTGATCGACATGGTAATTTTAAGAATTTGGTTTTACTATATTGGAGTTATTTTTGTTAGAATTTAGAACTCTAACAAATGACCAGTGATTATAGAAGATTCAAGACAAATACTGGATGATGTCAAGTATGTGCATGATTCGAGAGGAGGAATACTTTGTGTTTTATGATATATTATATCTTTCTGATGTTTTGAAATCCTGGATGGGTGTTTGATGTAATGAAAATCAAAAGAGAGTTGTGGCTAGAAGGAAGTTATAGATACATGTTTATTCCTTCTAGTTGTTACTTGATGAAAGAATGTTTGAAGAATGTTGCACTATAAGTCCTCATATGTATGTGAAGAGAATGTAAAATTAGCATGGATACATCCTATATCCATACTATTTTCCTAGATAACTAGCAAGAACCATGGTTGGGTACTTAGGTCTCTTGGTAGATGGAAGTATGTGTTACACATTAATTTCATCATCCATATGACCATTAATGATGTAAACCTATATGTTTCCTTCAGAGGGGTCAGTGGCCTGAATTCCTGAAGAAAGAAGGGAGAAGAACTTTTACTGAGAAAAGAAGTTGTATTTTCTTTTGCAAAAACCCTATTAAAGAGGATTTCCGCATGCTACTCTATACACAAGGTGCGAAAATACCTGATTTCCACAACTTGTACTAAAGCTAGGCTGTAGAGTTTCTACAGGCTATACTATAGCTAGGGTGCGGAAATTCTTGTACGTGGGAAAAACAAGCATCTTCTCGATTCTTCTAGAAGGATAAGCTTCTATGGTGAGGTGGCCTCCGAACGGTTTGGATCTTACTCACTTTTATGATTTAGTGGGATCATCCTAACCTCCTCAGCTTATCCTCTTTAGCTTATAAAATGAGAGGATCTATCATGGAGAAAGTTAGTTGGATTGAGCTTGGGTTTTGTAGCTTGGGGTTTTTGGAGCTTGTATATTGGCTTTGAGCTTTTCTTTGTCAAGATAGATTGTGAATAACTATCAAATCCATGGTCTCAGGATCCTTGGATTAGAAGTGTGTGGGAAGAAAGGAATTGTTGGAAGGAACCTAATGACATCAAGGCATCTGGTTGTATCTTTCTTCCACATTATTTAATACATATATACTTTTCTTTCCTATATGAATGTTATTTGTCCATATTTTATGATTCCTTGATCACGTACATAGTTTCATATCAAGTAGACTCTGTTATTCTTGTCTTCGTTGGCTTGTGTTTATTTGCAGATATTTCTCCATAAGCCTCATGACAGAGCTTGGATTGCATTGGTGAAGTCAAATATTCAATATTTAAAAGTTATGTTCTAGATCCATTTCTCATTTTATAGTTGAATCTAAGGAAAGAGTAGTGTATTGTCTCATTTTGTTCTAGTTTCATATTGAAGCTAGGGGGATTGATTTGTGTCTGCACTTAACAATTAGTTCGATAACAAAATTGGTGACTCAACTGGGGAACGGATTGTTTTCCTAGTTTTTCCTACTTTTTTTCTTTGATTGCCTGGGTTATGTTTTCTAAGTCCGTGGGGGTTCCATCTAGCCTCTTTGGATCTAGAAGTTCTTTTAGACTCTTTTCCCTTTTTCCAATTTTTCTTTGTTTACAGGCATTTACACACTGTATCCCATATGCAGCCTGCAAAAACCTTACATCATCACACCATGACTTCTTAGACCAATGTGGAATCTCTGCACCCTACCCATATCTAGCCTATGGAAACTTCAAATTGTCACACTATACCTTACTGTTGGGTTGTGACGTCTCCTATAGAATATTTTGGATTAATTCTTTTTGTCTTCTATCACCCAGTTTTTCTTTGACCACCTGAGATGAACTTTTGGACCCTGTATTTGACTGTTTATGGTCTTCTTGACAATGTTTGAGTTGCTTTTAACCATCTTTTATTTGCTTTCTTTTGAAATATTTCGTTTATTGCTTTGGGTGTCTTTCAGTTACAAAGAATTGTTTTTTCTTTAGAATTGTTTGGTGAAAGAATTTCTTTTTCTTTTATTGAACAATTCGTGTTAAAAGAGAAAATTGTTTGGGTTTCTTTGTTTCATATTGATTTTCTATTTCTTTTAGCTATCTTTGAAACAAAAAATTCCATTTCTTACTTTGTCTGAGATTGGGGGGCATCTTTGCATTTGAAGTAGCGAAATTGTATGGTTTTTGGCATTTTTTAGTCTTGAATTGGGGGCCAAGAATCGTGTATTGGTGTACAATATCTTTGGCTCATTTATTAAAATTCTTGATATTGATGAGTTTAATTAAATTTTGGGACATTGTGCATCTAGGAATGATAAACATTTTCTCCTTCTCATAATATAAATTTCATCGAAGTGAAATATTTTCATTCTCATTTCTTTGCATTGTTTAGATTCGGTCAAAACATCATTTAGTCCACATTTTCCTCTTGAGTAACAATAGCCTTAAAATAAAATGCTTATAAAAATTGATTATACATTTTTATATTTTCTGGTAGCAAACCTACATTCGATTAGTTGTAGGGCTTTGTAATAGGTGTGAAAGATAACTTTCCAAAGCTACAAACAAACATAGAATATTGAGTTGGGGAGCGGTGAAATCCAATTGCTAAATTTTGTCCTGGGAAGCCCTTCTCACACAAGGGTCAATCACAAGGTCACATTAAGACTAGAAGAGTTACTCACCCTACTTTGTTGGTCTTGGTGTAGAAATTGCACATATTATGGGAGTCGCTTGAAGGTATACCCTGATGAGTGAAATCATTTCAAGCTGATTTCGGGCTAGATACCATGCCTTTGCACGTGGATCAGATTGTCGACTGTTTCCCCAAGAATCATTGTTGTCATTGGTAACCTTAGTGGCCTATCTCTTTAGGGTATTTACACAAGGTGACTGTGGAGGGGAAACTCTTCACGATACTTGGAATCGATGTTGGCCAAAATCACTTAGGATCCTTGGAGGGTATACCCACGATTATGTGTGGGAGCTTGCACCAAGACGTAAGTCCATTAAGAAGGTTGTCAAGGTAACGTTTCCACGCGCTCTATCTCATCCACTTCTTATATTTTTCTCACATCGTTGGATTTGATCACCAACTAGTGCGTTCATTGTGAGAAGGTTTTGTTTGTTTTTTTTCTTCCTAGATTTTTAGTGTGTGTTGTTTGTTTTCCCTACTGGACTCTAGGTTGGATTTTTGTTTTAATGGTGTCAGTTCCTAAAATGACCAATGAAGGAACTCCTTTTATAGGGGAACCTTTTGTTTTTCCTTCTCACAGAAACATTGGTCCTCCTCATATTGCTACTTTGAGCCTTCCAAGTCTCACAATTGGATTATCGGTATGGTTGTTTTCCACTCAGGTAATCCCAAACGCAGCTAGTGCTTCGGTTGTAAGTGCTTCCCCCCAAGAACATCAACCTCATGTTGATCCTTCACTTTCTTCACCAATAAGATATTCTTCACCTTCTTCACTTGTAGGGTCCTCTTCTATTTCATCTTCTTCGTCGAGTGAAAGCTCTGCAGCTAGTAACCCGGTGGATAAGAAGAAGAAGAAAAGGAAGAATAAGAAGAAGAAAAATAAGCAAGGATCTACACCTCCAACAACTGCTAAACATGTTAGAAAGAATTAAATTATTGTTAATCATGTTGGGAGTGTTGATGATGCCAATATCACCCAAACCCATAAGCCTAAGTACCCTTGCAGGCTTTGTAAGGGTAGCCATCTTCTTAAGGATTTCCCTAGTCTATCCAAGGTCATAGAAGAATGGTCTATATCTCCTCGATAGTCTATGTTGTCAGCATATGAAAAACATGTTGATGACCTCCCATCAACTAGTCAGGATACCATTGGGAAGAAGAATTTACAGTCAAGTTCTAGTGTATGTTATGTAAAGGGAGTCATGTAACTCACATTTTCCCTCATATGGACGAAGCCTTGAAAGTACTGGAACACATGACTATTTCACGGCCTCAACTTCCAACTACTTATCATAGGATTTCTCTCAACCCCCCTGTAGTTGATGGAATGATTAATGTGGTCCCTTTGTTGGTCAATCCGATTGATCATGTCATCAATTTGGTCACGTCCTTAGTTGAACCAGTTGACAAAGTGGTTGATCTGATCCCATCCTCGATCAATCCCACTCTCCCACCAAAGAGTGAAACCTAAGCGATCGATCTGTTTCCACCTGTCGACCCCATTCTCCCCTTGGAGAATGGAACCCAAGTGGTCGATTTTATCTCACCATTGGTCGATCCTACTCTCCTACTAGAGAGTAAACCCAATTCTGCCCACATTTTTCTTGTTGATACAGACACTACCATCCTAGGAAGCATTCCTCCTTCTTCCATGGAACCCCCTTCAAGTAATTAGGCCATCCTTTTCGATTGGGGTGTGCTGACTAGACCTCGTCTTCCCTCTCACATTCCTTTCTAGATTACAGCACAGGTTTGTGGTTAGGACGTTCCTCAATCACTGATAGATGAAGGTTCGTCTGTTATTATTTTCTCCTCTATTACTTAGCAAGCTTTGGGTTATCCTCAACTTGTGTCGGTTACACAAAATTTGTTATCTTTTAACAGAAGAACCAGTCAACCTTTAGGGACCCTTCCTCAATTTCCTGTAACTTTGGGAGGGAAAACTGTCATTATTGATGTCATGGTAGTTCAAGACCCCTTGGATTTTTCTTTACTCCTTGGGCGAGATTATGGCTATGCCATGAAAGATATTGTGTCCACTCTTTTTCATGTGATATCTTTCCCACATGATGGAAAAATGGTGACTATTAATCAACTTTCGTTTATTGGCCCTGACTTGACCATCAACTCAATGAACTCCCTAAAGGATTTGCATATGCAGTCGGTTTCTCCCCCACCACAGGTCAATTATGTGGCGTTGTCCCCCATGCCTTCACCTACCAATGAAGATGGATATCTCACTGTAAGCTCAGTCTCTTATGACTTATATCAGCTAGTTGACATGGTGGTCTCTTCGATAGGGTGTTTAGAGCTTGATCTCCTTTCCCCTATCGTGGCCCTCGACATGATGTCCTTCCAGAGTGTTTTTCTTCCATCGAGTGAAGATCTCTTGGAAGCCATGACTGAGTTTTGTCCCTTGACATGGTGTCCTTCCAGAGCACTATCCTCTTGGAAGCCATGATCAAGAAGAGAGATTTAAGCATGATTTTATAATTTCAAGCTCGTTAAAAAATGAAACCAGTTTTGAGCATGATTTTCTAATTTCAAGCTCGTTAAAAAATGAAACCAGCTTTGAGCATGATTTTCTGATTTCAAGCTCGTTAAAAAATGAAACCAGATTTGAGCATGATTTTCTGATTTCAATCTCGTTAAAAAATGAAACCATCTTTGAGCATGATTTTCTGATTTCAGACTCCTTAAAAAATGAAACCATCTTTGAGAATGATTTTATGATTTCAATCTCGTTAAAAAATGAAACCAACTTTGAGCATGTTTTTCTGATTTAAAGCTCATCAAAAAATGAAACTAGCTATGAGGATAGTTTTTCTGTCTCTATGGAAACCTCATTAAAAAATGAAACATAGGTTATGAGCATAGTTCCTATTTCTGTGTCAAGCTCGTTCAAAAATGAAACAGAGGTCTGGGGATTGAACCTAGATTCCAAGGCATAGTTTTTGCTTCTCTGTGGCAAGCTCGCTAAAAAATTAAATAGTTCTCCCCCCTTTCCATTTGAGTCAAGTCTAGTATTTGAAGCTTCCTTTCGTTCACCTTTACAGTTGGACGAAACAAAGATTGGGGGGCAATGATTCTAGGCTTTGTACTTCATGCTGAAGTTGAGCCACTAGTTTCTTAAGCTGGGGGCTAAGTAAGAACCATCCCTGGCTAATGCGTTGGGAATTCCAAGCATAGTTTTCTATGGTTCAAGCTTGTGTAAAAATGGAACCTCCTACATCAAGCATAGTTTCCTCTGGTTCACGATTGTGTAAAAATGAAACCAGGTCCAAGCATAGTTTCCTCTGGTTCCCGCTTGTGTAAAAATGAAACCAAGTCCAAGCATAATTTTGTTTAGTTTTAAGCTTGTGAAAAAAGAAAATCTATCCCAAGCATAGTTTTGTTTTGTTTTAAATCTTGTGTAAAAATGAAAACAATCCCAAGCTTAGTCTTTGTTCTTTCTCATGCTCGTAAATACATGAGAATAAGTTGTCGAGCTTAGTCTGTGTTCTTTCCCATGCTCATAAATACGTGAGAATGTAACTGAGTATACTTTTATCATTTTTTCAGACTCATAAAGGTTATACGAAAAAGATACCCCCTGGAGTTCCCTTTAAGCTCTTTTCAGACTCTCTAAATATGAAAAGATTGTCGAGTGATCTTGTTCTTTTCACGCTCATTAAAGTATTTGAAGAAAACATTTTTTGAGCGATAGTTTATCTCTTTTTTGGTCTCATCATACTACTTCACGAAAAAGGAATTTTTGGAGTTTTCTTTTAGTAATTTTCAGACTCTCTAAACATGAAAAACCCCTAAGTTTTCTTTCTTGGGACTCATAAAACAAGCATTGAAAGGACCATATGGGACCGAACCACTCCTTCCTAGGGTTCGTTAAACATGCTCTGAGGGACTCATCTGAAGGATGAGCTTACATTTCAACCACATGTTATCCTCAAGCTTGTGTAAAAATAAAGAGGTACTCGCCAGAAATGGTGGGGGGGAAATTGGGAAAGAAATGTGTCTAAACCTGTATTCTATGGAAGAGTCACTTTTGAACATGACACCCTTTCACTCACTTTGTGTCTAGGTTGGAAAATCCACTTGTCTCTTGGTCATACTCCTTTATAAGATTACAAATCGGTGTGTGATCCCTGTTGTTGATTCATTTTTTCCAAGACAGTTGTTGTGTCATCAATATGTTCAAAGAGAAGTTCAACCCAGAAATCCTTCTATTGCATCGACCATTTTTGTAGTCCTTAAGACTTCTATTACATCGACCATCCCTGAGTTAGTCCCAAGTCACTTTTTACTCTGATCTACATCAAATATTGTTACATGTTTCATGTCATTTTATGGGGGATACATTAAGGCCCTTCCGTGACGACTCTTTTTCTATCGAAGTCTGCTCATTATCCAGGAATTAGACTTAGAAACTAATTGGTACCTTTGAACTTGCATGCCTCAATGGAAAGTTTCCTCACTTTCGACAGTGGGTTTTCATTATTGACCCCTGATCAGAAGAATCTGTCGGGTGTTCGATTTTATCTCATTAATTCACATTCATTGGATTGTACTAGAGTACCTTGGGATTCATTGACATTAATGGTGATTTCCCTCGTACTTGTTAACAGTATACACTAATGACGGATAATCAAGTGGTTTCTACCATGTTCGACTTCAGCACATGTATTCACATGGTTAGATTCATACTATAGAGTGGTGGAGATGAAGACCCTGAATCTTTTCTGACAGATTTAGGTTGCTTTGGAGTATATTCAATTTGTACTATTGGATATATCCACATTGTATGTTTTGTGGCTATGTTCAAATTTGATTCTTTAACACATAGATCCGCAGTGTAGTTTTGGTGGCTATGATTAGATTTGAGTCATAATGGTATGGATCCATAGTGTATGTTTGGTGGACATGACCTGTATTACTTGACATGGATCTTTTCATTTCGGCATTTATGCTTTGAGTCATTTGTATTCTGAGTATGGGAATGCCTACCTCAGTGATGATATATTATAGTATTGTATTTCCTTGTTTGTTGGAAGGTTTCTGACCGACGTGTTCCTTATTCCCTACACACACTCGACAAAGTATTTCAACTATCACTATGTTCTAACTTCATACTTTGGGCGGCTCTCTATTACAAATTATTTTCATCATCCCTATGATCCTTAATGATGTAAGCCAATCTGTTGCCTTCAGAGGGGTCAATGGCTAGAATTCCTAAAGAAAGAAGGGAGAAGAACTTTTATTGAGAGAATAAGTTGTATTTTCCTTTCTAAAAACCCTATTAAAGAGGATTTCCAAAGGCTTCTCTGTACACAGGGTGGGGAAATTCCTAATTTCCATAGGTTGTACTAAAGCTAGGCTGCAGAGTTTCCACAAGCTGCACTATAGCTAGGGTGCGGAAATCCCTGTACATGGGAAAAACGAGCATCTTCTATATGCTTCTAGAAGGAGAAGCTTCTATGGTGAGGTGGCCTCCGAACGGTTTGGATCTTACTCGCTTTCATGATTTAGTGGGATCATCCTAACCTCCTCACCTTATCCTCTTCAACTTATAAAAGGAGAGGAGCTCTCGTGGAGAAAGTTAGTTGGATTGAGCTTGAGTTTTGTAGCTTGGAGTTTTTGGAGCTTGTATATTGGTTTTGAGCTTTGCTTTGTCAGGATAGATTGTGAGTAACTACCAGATTCATGGTCTCTGAATCCTTGGATTAGAAGTGTGTGGGAAGAAAGGAATTGTTGGAAGGACCCTGATGACATCAAGGCATCTGGTTGTATCTTTCTTCCACATTCTTTAATAAAGATATACTTTTCTTTCCTATATAAATGTTATTTGTCCATATTGTATCATTCCTTGATCACATACATAGTTTCATATCAAGTAGACTATGTTATTCTTGTCTTCATTGGCTTGTGTTTATTTGCAAATATTTCTCCATAAGACTCATGACAGAGCTTGGATTGCATTGGCAAAGTTGGATCTTCGATATTTAAAGGGTATGTTCTAGATCCATTTCTCATTTGATAGTTGAATCTAAGGAAAGAGTAGTCTATTGTTTCGTTTTGTTCTAGTTTTGTAGTGAAGCTAGGGGGATTGATTTGTATCCACACTTAACAATTATCCCGATAATAGTATGTCCATAGGATGATCAAATTCTCGATCTTTACTCTTAGGTTGGTGTTTGGCCCTAGAGTACAACATGTTCCTAGTCAATTTGAGGTATCAACGGTGTATTTGGTTTCCATCTGGTACGTGTTCAAGATAACAATCCTATAAGTGAAGCAGCATGGACACTTATTTTGTTTTTTGATAGTTTGGTGTGTCTGAAAAGAGATCCATATGACTCAAGTCATGACGAGTCAAAGATGGTAGGTTTGGTCTCAATCAAGACTAGATGAATTCATATTAAATGTGAAAGTTAATCTTTGTGCTTGAGCATATAGGTTGGAATGGATATTCAATCCTACTTGAGAATGGGTATTTCCCTGAAAGGGGAGGTTTTACAACCATATATGGAGTCATGAACACTTGGAGTTGGATGTGCACTATGGGTGATGTTAGGAGACTAGACAAGGAAGGACAAGGAAAGGTATAAACAAAGAGTGGATGCATCAGTTGCACTATAAGTTACTGGAAAAACTATTTGCACACACATGGAGAGTGAAAAATTTTGATATTGCAACAAGGAGGACAAGGATAGAGATGTTACACTGGAGAGAGTTCTTTTGTCTTTGATTCAAAGGAAGATGATGACTATGGAAGTCCTATGGAAATAGAGAGAGTTCTTTGAAATTGGTGACATTTCTTATGACAGTAGTGGATATTGGTTGTGACAACAACAAATATTGGACAATGATGGACAAATAAAGTAAAACAAGGTAAATCTTTTGAGGTGTGCTGATCATATTGTAATTATAGTTTGTAGTTGTAGAAAGTATATGATGTTATGTTCTATATAGTGATCCTTGAGAAGTTTGAGTTTTTACCTGACATCTTCATGAGTGGATTATGTAATGTATGTATCTATATCTATATAAAATGTAAATGTCATATTTCTATAAGACTTGGATATGTGTTCTTTCCCCTTTGTCACGTGTCCTTGATAACTTGGATAACTTGTCAACTATAATGAAATAGCCTCTATGGTGGATTTATTTAACACCAAGGGTGGACCATGTTATCAGTTTTACACTCTTATAAGTGAAGTTCTACATTACAAGGAATTTAATCAATAGGTTGAATGAAACATGTACATGAAGGGACATCCTATTAAACCAACAATTACAATCACTGGTTACCCAGGTATTTCGGTAGATGGTTTTTCCTTTATATGGAACTCGTTAGAGTGATGATGTGTATATGATCAAGGTATGAGATGAAAGTGCCAGGATGGACTAGAGATAGACTTTGTTGATCAAAGGAGGTTCTTTGATTCATAAAGGAGCATTTTCTATAGAGGAGAAGATGTTGATGTAGACCTCCACTACCAAAAATTAAGACAAATAGTGGTTAAGGGGAGTATTGGAATATGTAACTCCTACTTGTCTTAGGTGTGATCACATATGTTGTTGTAATGTTAGGTAGATTTTATATCTATGTAGAGAGTTTGTTCCTAGTCTATAGGAGGTTGTTGGAACTAGTTGGATGTGAGAGATTCTCTCCAATTAGATGCTTCCTAGAATTATGAAAGGTTGAGATATTTGCTCAATTGAGGAAATTGCATGATCAAGGTATTTTGTCTATATTGAGACAAGACGCATTTATTTATATGTACTCCATTAAATTGATTGAATAGAGTGCTCAATATATTCTTTGATGTGTGTAAATAAGTGTCTACTCTCTCACATTTCTAATAGGCCCTCTGTGGATAAATATAGTGAACAAGGGAATCAACCCAATCCAAGACTACCATCAGATGTCAAAGAACTAGCCATAGCCTTGAAGCGTGTGAATATTAGGCCTTACAAGGCACTATTTCAGTTTCTATTCGAGAGAAAGATCAACAACTCTTGTGGAACCCATTTTACACTCTCCACTAATGAAAACAATATGCCATGATTTATTGTCTTCAAAACAATTTAAAAATGTGAAATTAGAAGGACAATAAATAATGAAGTTGGTTGGATAATCAACTCAAAAAATGAGAAATAAAAGAAAAAAATGTGATCGCAATCAAACATGAAAGAAACCCCATTCTTGGGATGTTTGGGTTAACTAACTCCCAGTCTTGAAGCTTTGATCGATGTTTTCTAGGCCTTGATAAATTGATGACGGGAAGAGATTGTTGGACTTGAAGTGGATGGGATGGCCTCTGATCGAAAGGAAGGATGTACCGTGAAGGGAATTCCTTCACTTTCCTTTCATGTAGTGTCTACATGAGATCAACGGACATAATTTCCCCAATATAATCCCCAATTTAATTAATGATTAATATAGATATAATGTATGGTTGTGGCCAAGAGATGTATATGCAAACTGTATTTCTAAATTTTAATACTAAAATGTGATTCTAGTTGTTGGGGGATATGGATAGAGATGGGGGATGATTAATCAAAAAGAGAGGGTAGGGTCTAAGATAATGTCTAAGTGAGGGGTCCAAGGGGGAATTACCCATGTCTATTAATTCAACCCACTTCCTAAAATTACTATTTGTATATGCACCTTCTATTTTGTTATTGAGTTTTCCCAAAGCCAATCATTGAATGGATGTAAGAGGGTGGGTGTGAGGAGTCACATCCCATAGTTATTGGGAGAATGGGGGATAAGTAAAATTAATTTGGGTAATATTGTAAGTCAATCAATTAATCCAAGTAGAGGAAAATTTGTATAGGAAATTACAACAGTTTTGGATAGTCAATGTTTTGCATGAACAAAAAGAAGAGAACATAAAAGAACAACATTGGAGTTGGAGAAACTATGGAGGGTGAATTATGGAGTGTATTTGGAGTAGAAGAGTGAAGATCCAGGTTGTTAGGAATGGAGAGTGAACTCTTGTTTGAGTTTCACTGTAACATCAAGTGATTGTTGTTGTTTTTCCTTGTAGTTTTCCTACCAGCGAGATCCTTTTTCCAAGGCCTCCCATACCTTCTACTCGTTAATATATTTTGATGAACTGCTACCAGGCTCAAAACCAAGCTAAGGATTGGGAGATATGCCTTTCCAAATATTTTTGGGCCTTATTAGATGAGGTCCACGTGGCATCCACATGGATCTGTCTCATACCTAACATCTAAAGTTCCACGAAGACCAAGAGCTCCCAGCACTCCTGAATCTATGGTGGATATCCATCCACCATTAAATCAGACAACGAATCTTCCTCCTTGTTAATGCATACGCCTAAGGATAATTTGACATTCCATGCTTCGACGTTGAGCACCCCTTTTATTTCTATGCATGAGACATCTCGGAGCTTCGAAATACTAAAGTCTCATAATCTTTCCATGTGGCTCTGACATTCAGGCCTTTCAGTCTCTTTACAATACTACACCCCAAATCCTCTAGAGTCTTGTAGTCCTAGACTCCCAAAGTCTCGGTCAATTCACCAACCACTTTGGTCAAGTGGGAATGTGCCAGGGGCTAACACGTGGAAGGGGCCAGGGGTGACACGTCACTCTTAGATGATGTCACTCTGCCATGTCACTCTGGACTGATGGTGTTCCATATCCCTTCAATATCATGGTCAAGGTATGTCCACATATACCAATGGATCTACGACCTTCATTACTTCGTAACTTCGACATTCGGGAAATCCATGGTGTGAATTCCTCCTTTCTCCTGGAGTGGTCAGCGTCGGGCTGACCATGGTTTGGATCCAACTTCCAGGAAAGGTCCTGAAGTGTCCTTAGATGTACGACTCTTGTCACATCACGAGTGCGATATTTGGGGGTTCTATCCACTCCACACTCCTTTTCTCTCAGAGTTCCAAACTCCAAACATGCGAAGGGCTTTCATCAACAGTCCACGTGTCTTCTACACTAGGCAGTCGAGATCTACTTCAGCCTTTGGGACTTTGAGAGATTCTCAACCTAAAGTGAAACACACCTCGGATCTTCCAGAGTGTTGAACTCTGAACCAAGTTCGATCTATCGCCATGTGTTCCTGGCGTCAATGGCCAAGATTTTCTCTAGCCCGCGAAGCTTCGGGAAACTTACACGTTCTTTCGAATACACTTTGATTTCATCAGATAACCATACTTTTGGATAACTCCTGATCTGCCAACACACGTCCCTCTACTACCAAAGGTCCATATTAAATTTGTGACTCAGGCATTCAGAGGGTTATGGTGAAATAACACTTATGTTCTCCCAGAGTGGGACTTATCCGGAGTACCTTACACTAATTTTTATAGTTGATTGTTAAGAACCAAATATCAATATAGCATAGAAAAACCTCAGAAAAAGTACTCAACGCCTTGAAAAAGAGATAATTTCAGATAATAAGCATCTTCGAGGGGGCAAGCTCCTTTTACCCCACTTAAATGTTCAAGTACAAGATGATTCAAAATGAAAATGTCTCCTTGGTATATAAAGGAGACTANAACTAATGGCCTAAAGCTGACATAAATAAAATAACATTACTAATATAATATGCCCCAATTAAGGGGTAATGAGCCAATATTAGGGCTTAACATGCCCCTCCCCTTGAGACAAGTGTTTTCCACAATGATTGAGTAAAGATGGATGCTTATGTATAAAAGACTCATCTTCCCAAGTGAAATCTTCAGCCGATAGTTTCCTCCATTTAATGAGATACTCTGAAATGGATCTATTCCTCATCTGGAGAATTCTTGTGCCAGTGATGGCTTCAGGCTCCAATATGATTTTTCCTTCCTCGTCAAGCTCTCGCAATATAGTTTGAACTGGGATCTTGTCACCTATAACCTTCTTTAAGCATGAAACATGGAAAACTAGGTGTACTCGTGAAGATGCAGGCAGCTCCAATTTGTATGCCATAGTACCAATCTTTTGCAACACCTTATAAGGGCCATAGTACTTTGGTGATAATTTATTATCCTTCTT
>JASDQU010201601.1:23323-34971 GCA_032191745.1 Picea mariana | reverse complement strand
GTAATTCCAAAAACCTTCGTTCGTATTCATCAATGGTCATGCTACCCAGCTTGAGTTCAAAGAACTCTTTCATCTTTTTGTCATAGTATCTTTTAGTCAAGTATTTCTTCTTGAAATATCTCTTGAATTATTTCCAAGTGATATCTTTCTCTCTAATGTGTTGCACCTACACAAGTTGATCCCACCACATGGATGCATGTCCCTTCAGTTGATACATTGCAATTCTTCCTTCTGCATGAGAGGAATAATTCTACAGTTCAAAATATTTCATCATGCCAAGCAACCATGTCTCGACATCTTCCTCCTTCTTATGTTGTCCATGAAACGTTGAGGATTGATCTTGTTCATTTCTCCCTTCATTTCATCCACTCCAGATATCCTGTGCTTTCTGGTAGGAGATGGGCTTGAAATACTGTGTTCCATCCTCTTGGAGTGACCTTGGGAGTGATGATGGTGTATACCAACACTCCTTGATCTTCTTCCCTCAGAAGTCAGGTGACTCCCAGTTTTTCTCAAGTCTCTCTCCTGGTCCAACTTCTTTTCTATTCTCTCCAAACTCTTCATCAAATTTAATTTGAATTAACCTTGTTTATCCTGAGCTTTCCTGAGCTTTCTGCAATTTTTCAATTATCTTCATCATATTCCCTTCCTTATCTATCTCTTCTCCATGCCCATTGGAGTTCGACCCTTCAAATCCAAAATGAAATCCATCCCTTTAGCTTCATTATCTGAACTGGAAGAATTTTGTGTCTCTTCCATTTATTTTGCACTCAATGGTAATTCTACTTGGTTCTAACACTTGCTAAACTTCTGCAAACACAATGTCTAGACAACTAAAATTTGTCAAGCCATTATTCCTTAACAAATCCTGCAACATTCACAAACAAATCTAAATTAATAAAACGTTCATATTTCATGAATTTTTTTAGCTCTTCTCGGCTCTGTAACAATCCTTTGGGCTCTATCCCCTTCTCTCTTAATACCCAACCCATGTGATCACAGGTCGTGACCACTCACTTAGAAAAAAAGGGCGCTTCACGACTTCGCATTTCAGGAGGTTTCAAAGAACTTCACAAGAACTTCTTGAATTTTGGACTAACGAACTCACGACGTAGGGTGGAGCAACCATCCACATCTACCCAACATCCAATGGCTAACACTTGTTGTGGAACCTCAGGCATCTAAGTTCCGGTACTTTGGGACTTCATAAGATTTCACATCCGCACACCTCAAACACTTCCATGTCACCTTAGGTGACATCATTGCCTTACATCACTTATCATTTTCCCAATTGTGGGGGCATGCAACGATGGTTTTGGTGTAACATGCCCTTCATTCCACAATTCTCCTGATGTTGACACATAACCATGGTTTGGATTGCGGGACTGCCTTGGATAATTATCTTCCGTGCAACTTGGGTCCCCGCAATGTCTATTGGTCGTTGATATTGATGTATCATGATCCACGCCACTATGGGTCCTCCGACCCATAACTACGTTACGTAAACTTGGCCCCCACTAACCCTGCTCACACAGGATTCCACATGGCGGAATACTAGCGACGTCATCCAACCCCACCACATCTACTCTTTCACTTTAGAACTTCAGACTTCAAGATTTTGTGCAATGGAACATCCCACTTCTCCGAACAGTCGAACTCCTGAAATTACAACATGCTCTCCTTCTTGATCCAATAGACAAGCTCTTTTCTCTAGATCTACAGTGTAGATCCCCCTCGGGACTTCGGGGTTTCGGGTGCTTATGCCTCTGTGCACCCCGCTTCTCTCAATATCTAAAATCTAAAGGGCTTCTAGGATAACCCTCTTGTACCTTCTCTAGATCTGATGGTCGTACTGAATTTTCCTTCCGCCCAAATAGATTCTATGACTCCAACACCCCAAGTGTTGAGCGCTCTCTCTCTATGGTCAAATACCACGACAACTGCAGTTTTATTCTAGCGCTACTCCTCCTGAGCTTCGTAACATGACCAATGTAACCCCTTGGCACTCAGAATCAATCTAAGGTTTGAAATTGTTTCATCCAAACACCATTTCCACTTGAAACCTTGGGTCCAAAGACCACTTATCTGGCCCATCCAAGCTTAGCGTTGAAAACATGGCTCTGATACCATATTGTAATGTCCCTGGCCATCAACCCACTTGTCGGGAAACGCTACTTCATGGAAACATTCTCATATTTAAATATATAACATGCATTATTTATAAAGAATAATAATTAAATCAAATTAGTACATTTTACATGGATTTACTATTGTCATATAGACTTAAACAAAATTAACAACAATTCAAACTAGCAACAAAATACATGATAATATTACGAGTATCACAGAACATGCATTTTAATTAAGTAAAGAATTAAAACACATAATGATACTTATATTTGAAACTATAATACACCACCAACTACATGTAGACCATCCATGAACCTCCCATCCTTAGATTTCGCTACTCATCACTCTCAGCAGTAGGTCACCCCCCGCGCTGGGACTAAGCTCCAACAGGAAAGAGAATCCTAGGCTAGGCAAGGTCAACGAAAGACACACAGTTTATGAGGAGGGATTCTCTCCCAAGAGCCACTTATGCCCACTGCTCACAGACTGTCATTCCCCACATGCATGTCCCACCCCATCAATATACACCTTCACTATCACCAAGAAATTCCTTCGGCTGCTAAACCTCCCTTGCCTTGGGCTTCAGCAACAGACCTGACTGGAATTCTCCGAGCTTTGTGGTAGCTACACAACTCCTTCTAGGAGTTCTCACTTCCTTCGTGCATTCGCTCACCTGGAGAGAGTATTTCACACAGGCCTGACATCCTACTTCTTCAACTCCATTCCAGCACAAGGAGGACAACAAGGCTCAACAAGGAATGGATGATGGTAGCCAATCACACTCAGCCAAGGGACTGCGTGGTCACAATAGCCCACAGTTATAACACACATGACATAGCCAATTTCTTAAGTTTCATAGAAGATGTGGGTCAGCTTCAGAGGTGAGTGGCTATGCAGAGGTCTAGTGTAGTGACAAAACGATTCTCGAGAAGGATTCCAGTAACTTTCAGTTATGGTTTTCAGGATTGCATGATAGGAAAATTAATCAAAGGTCATTCAAGGACTCTAACAATTTAGATAGTCGATGGTAGAATGGAGGATGAACCCCCATCCTGTCTCAATTCTTGGTTCAAATTTCATGTGCCTGGGCTGACACATGTCACCCATGAAGCTACATGCACTCCATCAAGTATCTATTCCATTTTTCACATGTTGGGGTTGCATGTGTTGCCTCTCCCAAGACTTAGGATAAAAACATACCTTTCACAGCACTTTGGAATAATAATAAATTATTATTCCTGAGGAATTAAGCCCTCAAGCTTATCCCCTCTTCCAACCTCCCAGGCCCCTCTCCCTTACCCATACTGTGGAAGCTTAGTCCCCCATCACTCTTTCTTCGTGGTCGGTCGACACACAATGATGTTTATATATTATATTAATGATCTACATAATTACATATACAAAATCAGGCTCCTAGCCTTAACACTTAGGCTCTCTGACCTAATAAACACATAATCCCACCATCTTATCAATACCCGGTGCTCCAGCCTACAAAACATGATTACAATTCATAATATAACTAGGGCACTACCAGGGGATATTACAGGCGCTCCCCCAAAAAAACTAAAAACTATGCATAAAAGAAGTATTGAAATGCAAGAGGGATGAGTTTATACTTACTTGGTCTGATCAAAAGTTCATTTCATCCTTTGAAGCTCCCAGAATCATCTCTTTTAGCAAAGGGGTCTTTTTTGCCTTTTGGTTAATTTTCAAATTGCAATGGTGAAAATGAGTTGTCAGCTTCTATTTATAGACTCTTTTGGCCCTTTTTGCCACTTTTTTGAACCCTTTTGTCGTTTATTATGGCTTGAAAATTATTTAATTCGGTTCTTGAGTTTCTTATTGGATGTTACGATGCATTTTTCCTTTTGGTTCGGCGACGTTTTTTGGAGATAGGTATTTTTCAAAGGTCCTTTGGTAAAAGTCATTTTTCCAACTTTTTTCATATAAGTTAGGATTCCACCTCCACTTTCTGCATCTCGTTGTGTTTTTCTCTTTGCCATAGGGTCAATCCCACCGAAGTGCAACACAAAACAATCATTGTTACTTTATATGTGTCGTAATGTTTTGGTAGAGCCTACCTTTACATGGATGCCCTGGATAGATCCTTATTGCATTTTGGAATCCATGTTGTCTCTAATGACTTTAGGCTCTAGAGTCCTTGTTAGTCCTGTCATGATTACAAGTTTGAGCCACATTCATCTGATCCATCATCACTCTTGGCTTCACCCTCTGGACTCCCCAAAATGAGCATGCTTTTTTGTGTTTCAAGCTCACTTTGAAATCCGAAAGAAACATCTGACGAGACTATATTTATTCATATCAATCTTGTCTGGATTAACTGAGAAAAGTAACCTCTTGGAGTCTTCTTTAAGACCTTTTCAGACTCTTTAAACATGAAAAGATCGTTGAGCGATATTGTTGTCCTTCATGCTCACCAAACTCAAATTTGAAGGCATGTCTATCCAATGGTAGTTTACCCCTTTTTCGATCTAGATGGTCAATTTTACAAACAAAGGTATACTCTAAGAACTTCAGTTCGCTAGAAGAGTATTCTCAGGTATAAGTTTAACCCTTTTTCGGGCCCGAGGGACTACATTTACAAAAACAGAACCCCCATGGAGTCCATAGTTAAGCTCTTTTCAGACTCCCTAAAATTAAAAATATTGTCGAGTGACCTTGTTCCTTCACACTCGTTAAATTGGTCCAGAAGAACATCCCCCATGGAGTCCATAGTTAAGCTCTTTTCAAACTCCTTAAAATTGAAAAGATCTTTGAGTGACCTTGCTCCTTCACACTTGTTAAATTTCTACAGAAGAACATCTACTGGCATGAGGTTACCCCTTTTCCAGCCTATGGATTATGGAGGAAAACGGTACACCTTGGGAGATTCATCTCACCGGAAGATTTCTCCTCAGTAAATTTTATACTTTTTCAGGCTAAGGAGACTAAATCTAGAAAAAGGTTGTGAGTCCATAGTTAATCTCTTTTCAGACTCCTTAAAATTGAAAAGATTGTCGAGTGATATTGTCTTTGTCACACTCGTTAAAATGGTTTTGAATAGACGTATGTTCGGTGCTAGTTTACCCATTTTTCGAACCGACTAGACTATTTCCGAAAAAGGTACCCCAATGGAGTCTTCTTTTACGTTTTTCCAGACTCTTTAAATTTGAAAAAACTATCAATCTTACCTTCTTTGGGCTCGTTAAAATTACATTGAAGGGGGTTTCTTTGTGACTTGCTAATTGCATTTTCATATCTGCGTTTTTGGCCTAATGTTGACTCCATGTTGCTCTCTATTGAACCTTTGAAGAATGCCTTATACACAAGCGTTGTAGAACTTTTCCTCTGCGACCTAACACCTCGACCCATGGAAGAATTTTCCTGAGTGTCATTTTCTTGCACATGTCTCCTTGTTTTGAGAATTATTGTGTTCCTTGTTCTTGGAACTAGTATGCTTGTGACACTCATTCCTCCTTTGTAACGTAGCATTCTTTTATTATTTTTCAAGATCTTTAAAAAATTGAAAAAGACAAAAAAAAAATCAAAAAACACAAAAGGAGGGAACGAGAAATATATATTCTTTTTTGACAGCACAATGAGTTGCCCTTGGACAAAGCACATCCTTCTATTTGTTTTTCAATATTTGAGATTGAATATGACCTTAGGAAGTTGTTCTTGCTACATAGATTTGTGTCATCCTCTGTTTGGTTACTCTTCCAAACAATGGAGAGTTTGTGTTTCCTCCTGCATCGTGAACTTATGTCAATGTCATGTTGCTCGAGTCTGATCATCTTTCATACTATTGTCCAAGGGAATTTTCACCCAACTTGAGTAGTCCTTTCTTCAATTTGTCTCTTGACCTCATGCTTGACCATCCCAAAAGTCCAATCAAGTCCTTGTTCTAAATCAATGAAGTTCTTTGTCTGATCATCAAGATTCTCTTGTCTTTTCCCAGCGAGTCGTTGAAGACCTCTGGGTAGTGAAGTCATACACTCACATTGTACTCCTACCCAATTTTTGAAGATATTGAAGTTGTTGCTCAAGATATGAAGACCTGATCTCCAACCATCAGGCGTTGGCTTCTTGAAGATGGATACTATACTTGTATATCTTTGATTTTGAGATGTAGATCCATTATGTATTTCTTGTGGATACACTTTATATAGTTATATGACATGGATATGCATTGTATTTGATTGGCATCCATGATTTACTTCATCCCCATCATGGGTATGCCCACCTTGGAGAGACAATTGTTATTTTTGCAAATGGCACCTCCCAAACTCTAGTCCCCGGCTCACTTGTTTCATACATTGGTGAAGATTTTGTAATGTATTTCGGCCATCATATGCTCTTCTAACCTCACACATTATGGGGCATATTTTATAACCCTAAATTAATCTACATATGCATACCTGACATTTGGCCCTCTTACTTGCATTTTTTGCCAAGCCATCACTGAGTTTCTCTTCTTAAAAAATCATATTTTGAAGATATATGTGCCCTGCACCAATACTACCTGCATACATACACTTGGTGTACCACTATAACCCATGTACATATGCATGTTTCACCACTACAGCCTGCGTATACTTGAAAAAGTTGCAAAAAATAAAAAAAATTGCAAGGATTTCGTTGAGATTACGGGCTATTGGGTAGTTTCCCAACTAATCCACTGCCTATAGCTCATCACCCAACCAAATAACAATCCTTTTTTCATATAAAAGGAGGTTTTGGGGTCTCATTCCACACCTAGACATAAGAATAGTGAAACTCTTCCTGTTTCACATCCCCTCTGTGCCCCAGGCATTTTTTGGCCCCTTTTGTGAGAATTGCCTCAAAATTCCCCAATTTTCCTTCCTTCCTCCATCAAAAACCCATCATAATTCCCAAGAAGAAGGTTGAGAGTAGAATCCATACAAAGGTGCACTTGGAGCTTGGTGAATAAGAGCCTTGACCAGGTTCGTGGAGTAGTAGTTGACTTTGGTTGTAAGTAATCATTGTATTATCAATAAAAGAAGTACTTTTCCTGTCCCAAAACATGATGCATCGAATGTTTGCATTTGATTTATGTTTTATTCTAACATCTAACCCTTGATTTGTATATGAATTTCATGCTTGTAGTTTTATGTTTATCTATCTTTGAATGTAGGCCAACCTTGGGAGGAGGTTTGCAGCCAGCAAAGCTATCAAGCGCGAGAGGATCATCATCGGACGCAGAGTAGAGGTATAGTTACTCGATCCTTCTCATTTTGTTTTTCGTGTATGAGTCTGGGATATGTTTGGGGTAGTTAGAAAAGTAGGATACTTTTAAACGGTTATTGATCTGACTACATTGTAAAACCTAGTGTAGCCATAGAGGTTTTTTACCACTAGCACCTCCTTAGCTATAGTCACCATCCGCAGATCATAAAAATCCTTTGCCTCACACTAATAGTGATCATAACATCAAAGAGTTTATTTTCCAACATACTAAACAACTTCCTACCTCCTCCATATGTTGTTAAAATATGTATCCTTATGCCTAGGGCTTTCCTTCCCTCCTTAAGGAAATTCACAGCTTTACAAATTCATGATTTTTAGGGGCTTCTAGTGGTCAAATTTCACTTCTGCCATTTGTAAAAATCAACCTTGAGGTAACTCAAACCTATTCCCCACTCATGGAGTCATGGTCAACTATTTCTAACCTGGTTGTTCAATTTGTCTCCCAACATTTAATTTATTAAAAGTTTGTCTTACACATTTGTCAAAATAAAAGAGGATAGTTGGGAAAGTCAAATATTTTCCCAACATTCATCAAATAATTAATTACAACAATCAAAATTCTGAATTCGGATTTCCCATAAATGGCAAATAATTTCCAAATCTAAATTTTCCAAAAACGAAATTTTATTTAAAAGTTCACTTAGAATTTAATATTCTAAAATTTGAGGATATTACATCCTCTCCCCCTTAAGTACAAAACTGTCATCAATGTTCATTCCTCTCTCAGAATAGGGTTGGATAAGATTTCCACAAATCTTCTTCTAATTCCCAAGTGGCCTCCTGAGGGATAAAGAGCTTCCATTGCACTTTTAGCTGGGTGATGGCTATGTTTCGTAGTATTGTTTATTTCCTATCCAGAATGCGCATAGGTTCTTCTTATAACTCGCCTTCTGGTTCCACCTGCACCATGTTCCAATCAATGATGTGAGTAGGATCATGAATATACCTTATTAATAAGGAAACATGAAAAACATTATGAACTTTTAAGTTTTCAGGAAGTGCTAGTTGATACGCCACGGGTCTGATTCGAGTTAAAATCTCGAAGGGGCCACAAAACTTGGGCGCCAACTTTGAACAATTTCCTAGATTTAGAGAGCTCCTCCTTGCTTTGAATTTAAGATACACATGGTCCCCAATATCAAATTCTCAGTGTCTCCTTTTTAAATCTGCGTAGCTTTTCTGTCGGTTTTGGGCCTCCTTTAAATTCTGTTGTACCCTTTTTACCATTTTCTCCATTTCCTGGAGCATTTTTGGTCCCATCATAAGCATATCCACTGGATTATCCCAGATAATCGGGGTTGTGCATTTCCTTTTGTATAATGCTTCGAAGGGACTCATCTTGGTTGATGTCTAATAGACATTATTGTAAGAAAATTCAACTAAGTGTAGTTACTCCTCCCACTTAGTTGGTTTCATTATTACGTACATTCGTAACATGTCTTCCACAATCTGATTTGTTTGTTCGATTTTCCCATCCATTTGTGGATGGTAGCTTGTGCTGAAATTTAGGTTAGTATCCAATCCTGCAAACAATTCCTTCCAAAATGTTGACGTAAGTTTGACATCTCTATCGGAGATCACCATCTTAGGAATTCCATGCAATCTAAATATGTCTTTTATAAAAAATTCAGCAATATTAATTGCTTTATAAGTATATTTCACAGGTATAAAATGTGCATATTTTCTAAGTTTATCAATCACTACCATAATCGAGTCATTTTGTTTTTGAGTCTTAGGCAAACCTGTGATGAAGTCCAACGAGATAATATCCCACTTCCATTCTGGTATAGGTAGGGGCTATAGCAGACCAACTGGATGTTGATAATCATCCTTTACCTATTGACAATCTAAGCATTTAGATAAATATTCAGTTATTTCACTCTTCATGTTAGGCCAATAAAACAATTTTCTTAAGGCTCTTATCATTGTCTAGTATCCTGGATGACCAGAATACGGCCTTTTGTGCATTTCGTCAAGAATTGTTGATTTTAAATCAGTAGAATTAGGTACATACAACCTATTTTTGAACCTTAGAAGTCCATTTTTATCTAAACACAGATCTGTTTTGTTCAGTTTTTCTGCATTTTCTTGCAGTTCTATTGTTGTTTTGATGTACGTTTCATCATTACTGCTTGCAGATTTTATTCTTAGTTCGATGTCGTTTTCTTCTTTGATAACACTTATCTCATAAAGTCTATTAGTCCTCCGACTTAGAGCATCTGCAACTTTATTTTCTTTACCTTTGATGTGTCTTACTTCAAAATCAAATTCACTTAAAAAGGACAACCATCTCACTTTCCTTGCATTTAGATATGGTTGACTGAATAAAAACTTTACACCATTGTTGTCGATTAGTAGCATAAACCTTCTCCCCATTAAATAATGTCACCACATTTTCAGAGCATGAATTACGACTGCTAATTCCAAATCATGTGTAGCGTAATTCCATTCATATTCTTTCAGTTTACGTGATTCATAACAGAGGATGTGTCCATCTTATGTTAGAACACCTCCCAAGCCTTCTTTTCTTGCATCCACGCAAACTGTAAAATATTTATCGAGATCCACTACCCTTAGGATAGTTGTTATAGTTGACAGTCTTTTTAATTTATCAAATATGTCCTGACACTTTTGTGACCAAGTAAATCTTATTCCCTTTTTCTGTAGGGATGTAATTGGATACCCGATCTTAGAAAATCCTTCAATAAATATTTGGTAATAACCGATAATTCCCATGAATGATATGATGTCTACTACATCCTTACAGATAGGCCATTCCATAATGGATTTTATCTTTTCTGTATCAACTAAAATACCATCTTTGGATATCACGTGTGCTAGGTATTGTATCTTTCTTTGGTAGAAGTCACACTTATTAAACTTCGCATACAACTTATGTTTCCTTAAGATCTGCAATACTATTTCCAAATGTTCTTCATGTTCTTCTTGTGTTTTTGAGTAAACGAAAATATCATCGATAAACACCAACACAAATTTATCCAGATATTAATTGAATATACTATTCAACAAACACATAAAGTTTGTTGGTGCATTAGTAAGAGCGAATAAAATTACGACAAACTCATAGAATCTGTAACATGTTCTAAATGTTGTTTTATTTATATCTTCGTCTTTTATTCTGACTTGGTGATAACCAGACATTAAATCTAACTTAGAGAAGATCCTTGATCCTCCAACTTGGTCAAACAGGTCATTAATTTTGGGTAAAGGACACCTATTCTTGATCGTCATCTTATTTAGTTATCGATAGTCAATTCATAGTCTCAAGGTCCCATCTTTATTTTTAACAAAGAGAACCGATGCTCCCCAAGGTGAGACACTTGGTCTGATATATTCTTTATCTAGTCGTTCTTGCAGCTGAATTTTTAGTTCCATTAATTTGGTTAGAATCATTCTATAAGGTGCCTTAGATATTAGGGTAGATCTAGGTGTTAGCACTAGAACTCACCTCCAGATTTCATTGGAGGTAATACCAGTACACATCATAGTTTTATATGTCATGGGATGGTTTTAAAGAGGTCGAATGGGCGCAGACTCAAGACAATATCATTTTAACTCAAAAAATGGGGACCAGCATGCACAAGTAGGTGAGGTCTTGATCCAACTTCAGTCAGTAAGTTGTAGTAAAGTGAGTAGGAGGAAGAACCGGTGAGGAGAATGTATAGGTCTACTATGGAGATCCGATCTTCCAGCAGCCTAAGGAAGAAAAACTCAGAAAACAAGATCCTCTTGGATTCGAAGTTTCAGGAAACTGAAGAGCATTAAAACATAATTGTGATCAAACATACATCACAACACATCTATAACAATCAATATGAATCCTTCAATCATGGACACTTCCATATCAGAGGCAAATAAGATGGAAATAGAAGTTGAATTTCATTAAACAAGAAGTATCAAATCAATATACATAACTAGAAGAACCAAAGTTTCATCAAAACTTTACAATGCGGGATCCTAGCTCAACCATTGAACATCACAAAATATCAGAACTACATATTTATACTAAAAACCACTGACAACCTTAGAGGCGTGATCGAGCTACCACATTCAAGGCGTTGAGTCTCAGTATTCTTTGGTAGGATGCATATGTAGCTTCTGCCAAGTGCGAGGATTTACCTGGATATCTTCTCTGTCAGACTGTTCATGTAGCCTCTGTCAGAATCAAGCTCAGGCAGTCTGTCATCCCTTTTCGAGATTTCCACTTATGGGGGACACGATGTTCAACC